>JAHWFO010074394.1:338589-377359 GCA_023313115.1 Rhysida immarginata | reverse complement strand
AAAATCATTACCTATGCTTGGAGTCGCTTCTCCAGTTAATAATTATTATTATTTACTTGTGAGTTCATCAACTTTCTTATGGTTTGGAGTGGAGAAATTCTCGATCTGCGGGCCAGGTTCCCATCTCCCATTGGGCTTTCAACCGTGACAACTTGGTTGTCTTTAAGACACCTTGAGACAGCTTGGCTGTCCGTGGTGTCTGCGATAGCCCAATTGGTAGAGGCATCGGCCATGACAGTCGAGATTCCTGGTTCGAATCCGGGTCGCAGAATTTTTCCTTCCATTTTTCAATTGAAAAATCATTACCTCTCTTACGCGATGACCTTTTATTAGTTGAGGAATCCAGTGTCGCCATTTTGACTGAAAATGTACCACCCGCAACAAATTGTCAATACAATTAATAATTCATATATTATTTAAATGTGAACAATTTCATGATATTAATTTTTAAACTAAGTGTCAGCGCACAGTAAGTAAAGATATGCCGACATCACAAGAGAGCGTATGCTGTCGTGATTCGCTAAGGACCATCAGCATATGCCCAGTGGTTCAGCATGCATTACCGAATATTCCGTTTTATCAAAAATCTGCCTGGATTACGATGTATCACCCATCGCTTAAAAGTCATCAGCTTGGGTATATACAAGTTAAGATAATTTGTCCATTGGATTTGGATGCACATGAGAAGAAAAAAAAGAAAAATTCTTCCAAGTTGCGTTGTGACAGCCATTCGAAAAATTTTTCCTTCACAAGAACATTGTGGTTTCAAATACTGTAAAATTTTATTAAAACTAATTAAAATTCCCACATTCAATTTTCTTTATTTATCTGATCATAACTAAAATTTATGGAAAAACGAACTAAATTTCAGGTTATCACATGAATTATATTACACTGATATATTTTAATTTATGATCATCACTAAATTATTTCATCCAGTTTAAATGACAAAAGTTCTAACTTCAAAACATTAAACAGACATTTGCTATTGTTAGCACTATTTATATAAGAGTAGGAGTTGTAGTAATGTAGTATTAATTAAAAATATATATTCCTTTTAATGGAATATAGAATAACACTGAAATAATAAAAAAACTAAATAAAAGTCACCCAATGTGGAGAAATACAAATGAGGGTGAAGTCACCCAATACAAGAGATATTCAATACAATACAATACAATAATAAAACTTTTCACAAACAGAAGAAAATATTAGAACAGATACCAAACATTAAAATCATAAATAAGACGTTAATAACAACCACCAATATCAAATTAATAACAAAAAAGACATTAAAAGAAGAAAAGATCAAAACTAAAACGCAACTACAAATTTCAAAGTCATTTGCTTAAATAATAAACAGAAATGGACCACCACTAACATACAGGGTGGTTATAAAATAATTCACCTACTCAGATCCCTCTAGAGTCTAATCTAATGAACAGATTGTGGTGCACATTGAAATGTAAGCTATTCAGGCCATGGGGGAGAGAATTCCGGAAAGGAAAAAATTAATTTGCTGTGGAATGCAAATCAGGATTTTAAAACTAGTTTTATTATTTTAAACAAGCAGGCAAGGTTTTTGTTTGATGATAGCATATGTTTGTTCTCAATATCGGCCTTATTAGCAGAAAGTTTATGCAAATTAGAAAGTCAACATACTCAGAATGGAATGGATTGATCCATTACTTCATTATGTTTAGTGAAAAGCTTTCACGAAAGATCATGGTGGTAAGCAAGAAAGAACGCGCACTGTTGGTAAACTTTTTCATCAGAATGATAGCATCAGTCATGCTGCATTTTGAGCATATCATCTTCTGAAACGATGACAAAAAGGTCCTATGTCAGATACTGGATAGCAAAAAATGATAATGGAATTGGATTCAACTGGCGATCGCCTATGAAGTGTAGGGTGATAACTTCCTTTAGAATGGCCATCTCCATTCATACTTGGATCTTACCAACTGGTTGGAGGTTTTCGAGGGAAGCAAAGACGTTAATTATATCTTCGATTTCTTTCTTTTTCATATTAATGCTGATCTTGATCGCTATTTTCCGTTGGTTTCGACTCACTCTCTTATTACAAATCATTCTTTTCACAAACCGTGATTGAATTCCCATATTTTGACACTGATAGCTCACAAAAATGCTCTATATCGTAAGTTCTGTCGTTACCCCAGTCAGCTTTCTAAATTTAAATTCCAGTCCTTTTCTAACCACGTTCGTAATGTGATCAAATATACTAAAATCAAATACTATGCTCACCTTTTTCACAACATTTCTACTAATAAACAGAAATGGAAAACAATTAATAACCCTTTCAAAATATCAGTAAACTGAGTTCTTCTGTATTATCTGAGTTTCTCGATGTACTATTACCGTCTACATCTCCTGTCAATAACTCTTATTCGACTTATCTGTTTTCTCTCACCTCTAAACTTTCCTCTTTGTTTATTGCTCCCGCCACTCCTGATGAGACAGCGCATGCTTTCCAGCAACTAAATTCCTCAACTCTTCCCGATCCTTTAGGTCTCCGATCAGACATTATTATTCCAGTTTCTTCAAGCCTTATCCACCCTCTAACTCACATTTTTAACATTTCAATAACAACAGGCACTTTTCCTAAATGTCTTCGTCGAGCAAAGATCGTCCCAATTTTTAAGAGTGGCGATCCAAAAGATTTCCGCAATTATCGGCCAATTTCAATTTTGCCAATTTTTTCTAAGATCTTCGAAAAACTATTTTTTACTCGTCTATCAAACTATATTTATGACAACAATTTAATTTCATGTGCTCAGCATGGATTTTCACCCAAAAGAAGTGTCGATACTGAATGTTTTGAGTTGGTTGAATTTGTCACCACGAATATGTCTAAAAACAACTTAGTTGTTTCTCTCTTCCTAGATTACTCTAAGGCTTTTGACTCTGTCCCACATCACCTCTTATTGTTTAAGCTCTCTTCCTTCTATAACATATGCGGACCTACTCTTGATTGGTTAAAGGATTTTTTATCTGATCGGAACTATTATTTGGATCTTTTTAATTTGTCCTCTCCTCCTTTAATTCGTAATTTAGGAGTTCCACAAGGTTCAATATTGTCCCCGTTATTATTTAATTTATTTATAAATGATTTGCCGTTTGCTCTGTCTTCTGCTTTTCCCATTCTATATGCTGATGATGTTACTCTCTTGTTTGCTGATCCCTCGAGCTCTAGTCTATCAAATACAATTAATCAGACACTCTCAAGTTCTTGGAACCTTGTCAATCAATTAACTTTAAATTTAAATAAAACTAAATATTTGATTTTTCACCAGCATAACAAAAAACTCGCTCTCAATGAATTGCGAATTTATTATGACTCAAATTTTTTATCTAGCGCTTCTTCCATCAAATATTTAGGCATTTTTCTTTCCTCTGACCTAATTTGGGATTTACATATTACTGCATTGATAAATGCTCTTAGTAAAAAATTGGGTTTGATTTCTCGCCTTCATTTTTTTCCGCCATCCATACTGTTGCTTTTGTACTACTCGTTAATACATTCGTCGCTTTGCTATGGAATTGTTTTTTGGGGGTCGACCACCAATTCTTTGTCAATACAGAATTCAAAAATGGTTTGTGAGAATTTTATTAAAACTACGAAAGCCTTCACTAGTCTCCCAATATTTCAAGCATTTAGGTGTTGCATCCGTATATCAGATGTATATATTACAACTGGTTTTGTTAGTCTACAAAGTTCTTAACCACCATCTGATTCTGATATTACCTCTTTCTATTCTATATCAAAATACATTATACTCCTACTCTACACGGGCCGCCAATTCTATAAGACTCCCGTTATTTAGAAGCAATTATCAGCGTCGTAGTATTTCTTACACCGGAATCATATGGTCCCTTTTTCCTGAGATCATTCGCCTTTCCCCGTCTATTGTAATTTTCAAAAGAAGCTCCAAATTGTTCCTTTTTACCAACCATTTAAATACTGACACTTTCTAGCCCTTTTTTTTTCCTTCCCTAAACTAATTACGCTTTTTTGTTATTCTTTTCTTTTTATTTATTTACTTGTAATTTGATTGTTATTTACTATTGCTTCATTACCAATCATGTCGGCCTTGTGGCCATACTGGCCCCGTTTGGAGTTTGTTTACTGTCTATAATAGAATAAATAGAATAGAATGGAATAGAAATTTGGCTGTCGCACCAGGAAGAGGACAGCGCAAGATAGCAGACGAAGTTGTTGAAGGACATGGCTGTTGCGGTGGTGGACAGAGCTTCCTCTTCTCAACATTCTACAACAAGTGCTCGAGCAACAGCACGCGAATTGTCCATCCCTGCTTATTGCTTTCTGGCAAGGATAATTGTTGATGACCTTTGATGGAAGTTTGGTCGTGGTCAGATGAAGCAAATTTCACCCTAGAAGGAGTGGTGAACACGCAGAACTGCCACCTATGTGGTGCCTCGTTCCCTCATGTCATGCATGAAAAGCCATTGCATTCTGAATATATGTGACTGTGTGGTATGGATTCAGCGCTGATTTTATTTCAGGCCCCTTTTTCTTTGAGTTAGTGATACAACGAGGTCCTGTAAGATGTTCTGTGACAAGTGCACAGTATTATGAACTTATTTCACAGCATGTGATTCCGGCCTTGTGAGAACGACGATGTTTGGAACCCACTGTCTTCATTCAAGATGGAACACCTCCTCATATTTGTCGACAAGTGAAAGAACTGCTTCGTGCCAACTTTGGAGATGATCGTGTGATCACCAAGATCAGCATTAGACTTTAGAAATTTTCCAGATGCGTGGCCTCCACGTTCTCCGGATTTGAACCCATGCGATATTTGGCTCTGGGGATATTTGAAAGATCGGGTCTATCAACAAAGTATACGGACTGTGCCTGAAGTGAAAGCCAGCGTTAGACGACATGTCTCAGACATTCCTCGGGAGATGCTTCATACAACACTTGATCATGCTGTGCTACGCTTCCAACATGTCACTGACGCAGGGGGCAGTTATATTGAACATATGCTGTAATCAAACAAAAACCTTATCTGCTTGTTTAAAACAATAAAAGTAGTTTTAAATATCCATTTGTTATTCCACAGTGCCATATTTTCCCTGGTGGTGAAAATTTGCACTAATTTTTTTCTTTCCGGAATTCTCTTCCCCATGGTCTGAATAGCCAACATTTCAATTTCCATCACAAACGGTTCATTAGATTGGGCTTTAGAGGGCTCTGAGTAGGAGAACATATTTTATAACCACCCTGTAGTATATCAAATACCATGCACCAACTCTCAACACATTTACACAGGTCAAACAAAAAGACAATTATCAACACGAATAAAAGAACATGAAAGAGCAGTAAGGCCCGTATTCAGAATGAACGCTCATACTCTTGCTTTTGCTTCAAGACCATTGTTGAATACAAACTGCATATTCAGAATGAGTGCTAATGCTCACACTAAGCGTTTCCTTACACTAGTAAGAGAGCGTAAGTAAGAGCAAGATCAAGAGCATAAGCAAGAACAGTAGTAAGAGCTGTCGCTCCTCTTTTGAGAGTAAGCTTAAGGGATTCGCTCAATGCTCAATTTGACGATGCCCTTAAGTTTCACACCATGGATATACTGTATAGATTACAGTCTTTAGAGGGAGGGGAGAGAATTGAATAATTATTATGCCCACAGTGAAGTTCCATTCAGGATCGCTCCATACCTTTACTTATGCTACTACTCAACACTCCTTGCATTTGCTCATGCTACTACTCACGCTCAAAGGAGTGATTGTTGAAGTAAGCATTGTTGAATAAGGAGAGGAGCAAATGCTCTTACTATTGCTGTTGCTTACGCTCATGCAAGTAAGAGCAAGGGTGTGCGCATTAGCACTCATTCTTAATAGGTGCTAAAATATTTTGGGATAAAAGCAAGGGCAATAAACAGGGGATAAAAAGTCGACGATAACTAGGATAAAGAAGTGGGGAAGTATCCCCATCAACTTTGTATCCACTTTCATGTCCCCTTTTAATCTCCTATATACACGGTGGTCGAGTTAAATGAAGACCGTGTAAAATCTCGAAAGCTATGCATCGGATAAAAAAAATTTGTTCGTCTTTAAAAAAATGGGGCGGGGGTCCCTTTTTAATATTTCTTTGTAACCCCCACCTACTCCTAGGGGGTGTGGGTCAATTCTGGTATCATTGGATTGGACTCTTCGAAACAAACAAATTGCTTTCCAAACTTTTTTAGATCCGATGCATAGTTTTCGAGATATTTCAATGTCTTCATTTATATCGACCACCCTATACAGTAGCACAATTTTCGCTTACTCAATTAAATTTTAATTTTCCACAAGCTGCTTTTTATATTTCACAAAAAACATTTTTTATTTTACAAGTGTCTTTTGAATTCAACATATTTCATTTCACAACTTCTATTTTTTATTAAAAAAAATACATTTTAGTATTCGCAAAAACCTGTAACTGTTCATTTCTGACTTCTCTCTAACGAATATATCCATCAAATACATGGCTTAAGGCTTAATGGCGTCGACAAATTGAGCATTGAGTGAACCCCCCAACCTCACTGTTCACTCATACTCAATTGTTCTCAAATGAGGAGCGACCGCTCATGCTAAATCTTTGAAGCACGCATTCTGAATTAGAGGACGCTCTTACTTGCGCTCATGTTCTTGCTCTTGCTCACACTCTTGTTTTATATTCCTTTAGAAACAGTTTATATTTTGCAAAATACATTTTAGTTCTGTAAAATATACTTTTACTAGAAGAGATACCCGGGATAATTACACTTGTAGGTAAACAGAACAATGTCAAAAAATTAAATTATAACTCTCAATTGGTTAAATAATAACTCAATGAGTACAACACAGAGCAAAGGGACTATCCATTCTACGAAAAATACGAAAAATAAAAAAAAAATCTATATTGCACAAACTTTGCCTTCCATTGTTGGTCATCTACAATCATCATCATTTTTTCCGATCTTGATAAAATTTCGCATACAAGACCTTCAAAGCATGAGGAAGGTCACTGTCTACCTCAGATTTTGAAAAAATAATAATTATCGATATTCATGGTTATGGCAGGGCATATTAATGAGAAATATCTCATGACCAACATTGCAAGACAAAGTTTTTGCAACAATAAATATCAACAATGGTGTCAACACGCAATTCAAAAACACTCTGCACGGACTAACAATATATATCTCCTGCCCAACAATGCAAGTAAAAGTTTGTGCAACAATAGGTATCAACAATGGTGTCAATACGCAATGCACCAACACTATGCAAGGATCAATAATATATGTCTCATGACCAGCAATGCAAGGCAAAGTTTGTGCAATATAGAATTCAATGCATAGAATTCCTGTTATTCAGGCTTTTCTTAGAAAAGAGAATTCTTAGTACTTAACAATTTCTTAAAAATCTTTAAAAATGATCAGTAACTGGAGATTATGAGTTAGCAGAATATTGACAAAGAGTGAAAGACGATAGAGGAAGCACTCCTTTAGCACCGTGCTGTATTGAGCAGATGGTAAGCAAGTAAATAGAAGAATCGGCCATCGGTAGACGACACAAAGTGATGAATGGTCAATTTTTACTTCAAGACATCGAAAGAAGAAAGGTAATTGCCAGAACATCAAGTGTACATCTAAAGTAAGATGACGTGAGTAAAAAATTATTTCGACTAGAAGGCATCTTTGGAGAGGTCCATCCATTGTGAGCCTTAAAAATTTTTTTTTCAGTAAATCAAGTCCTGGTATAACCTAGAATGGATTTTTTCAGTGAAGAGGGAAATTCCTGTCTTTCTGATTTTTCTTAGAATGGATAGTCCCTTCGCTCTATATTGTAGTGATTGAGTTATTATTTAACCAATTTAGAAGTTTAATTTAGCTTTTTGAGGTAGTTCTGTTTACCTACAGGCGTAATTATCCCGGGCAACGCCGGGTCCTCTGCTAGTCTTCTTCTATATATATAAGGAAGGATGATTGTTTGTTTGTTTGAGGGTTTGTGGGTTTGTTTGTTTTGTTTGTTTTTTATACAAATCTGCAATTTTATTCCGATCTTGATGAAATTTTGCATACTTGACCTTCAAAGTATGAGGAAGGTCACTGTATACCTCAGAATTCGGAAAAATAAAAAACCGATATTCATGGTTATGGCAAGGCATATTAATGAGAAATATCTTATGACCAACAATGCAAGGCAAAGTTTGTACAACAATAGGTATCAACAATGGTATCATCACGTAATTCACAAACACACTGCATGGCCCAACAATATATATCTCATGACCAACAATGCAAGGCAAAGTTCGTGCAACAATAGGCCCATCGTGTTCGCATCAACAATGGTGTCAAGGGGCAATTCACCAATAACAGTGAGCACAGAATGATGATGCAGTGTTAAAGCAATCTTTTCAAGAATTATAACAATGAACATAAAATGATGATGCAATATGGATAAGTTTCAGTTTATAACAATGCATAGAATTCCTGCTATTCAGGCTTTTCTTAGAAAAGAGAGTTCTTACGCATCATTGTGAGCCTTTAAAAATTTTTTTTTCGAATTTTCATTAAGAATTTTACTGTATTAATTCTAAGCATTTTCATGTGTTCTCTTTATCCTGCAAGTGTAATTATCCTGGGCAACGCCTTTGCAAGTGTAATTATCCGTTGCTAGTGAGATATATATTCTTCATCTTTGCATAGTTTTGGTGCATTGCGTGTTGATACCTATTGTTGCACAAACTTTTCCTTACATAAGAAACAAACAAATCCACAAACCCACAAACATCCCACAAACAAACATCATCTTTATATATATAGATTTCCGCAAAAGACCATTTTGTTTCGACAAAATGCATTTTTAATCCTGCCAATTCTTTTTTTATCTTGAAAAATGCATTTTAACATTTGCAAAATGGCAAATTATCATTCAAAATAATTCATTATTACGTGCTTCTAAACACGAAGCGTGATGAAAGTCCAGGAAACTTATTATTAGCAGAGGAACTGTTAACATGAAATCAAACCTGTGTATCAGATATTTTTGCCAGGATTGGTTTTCAAGAGCGATTGCTCTTCACTCCATGCATTTACTCATGGTACTGCTCAATGCTCAAAGAATTCAGCAATGGTATTGGAGCAAGAGCAAGAGTGTGAACAAGAGTGCTCATTCTGAATACGGGCATTAGAAACAAAGACAAAAATAATCATGCAATTAATCATTGTATTAGCCAAAATCATAATCCAGATTGGAACAAAGTAAAATCATTGGCAAAGAAACGAATTACAAGAAAAGACTATTAAAAGAAACCATTATCATTATTTTGAATGAAAACAATTTGGCCAAACCATCGATAGAAAATAATAATAAATGGAAATTACTATTAAACAAATAAGAAAATTACAATACATAACCCAGACAATAACATTTCTCTGCTCTCCACAATGCAACATACTTTCCTGTTCACAACAATTCTACAACCAACAAGACCTCTTCACTTTTAATTAGGACCCATTGTTTTCAATTTTAAATATTATGTTTTTTAACTGAAATTTTATTTCAAAAATTTATTGATAAACTGAAGACGAGATAAATGATCTCGAACACGTTTTTTTGTTCGATTTTGAAATTTCATCAACTTTTCTACTGTGCTTCTCATCATCGGACCCTCATCACCAGATTTTCTACTACCTTTATGTTCGTCATCTATTCTTGTGTATCTTCCTGTGTTTCTACTGTGACCGTTACTCTACAAGACTTTCTCTTCACCTGTGTTTTTTTGTCCATATCAGTCTCCATAAGCCTTCCATCTCATTTGTTGCTTGGTTGGTTTGTTTTGTATTAATATCCTTTTCAACTGCTATGGTCATTTTAGAACGGCATTATAGGGGCTGCAAATTTTGCCTCGTAAGGGTTCTTTAATGTGCAGGCAGCAAACGACTACACGGGACCAACGGCTTTACTTCCCTTCCAAAGGAAGTGCGTGATCCCAGGATTTTCTCCAGGAACAAATCCTCATCGTCATCGTCTGGGGTCGAGCCCAACTCATTTGTATTTCTCCACGTTGGGTGACTTTTATTTACATTTTTATTATTTCATTTTATGTTATTCTAATTTCCATTAAAAGGAGTATATTTTAATCAATTGTATGTTAGCACTATTTACTTAGTTAACTAGATTATTTAATAAAATTTTAATGGGGTCATACTCAAACATTAAAAGCAATGGCCAATAACTTATCCCCCCTCCCCTTTTCTATTTCTGAATTTTCACCAAAAAAGTGGCTTCAAATCATAAACACGTTTTTGCCAGTCCCCCCCTCCCCACTCTGTTTATGGTTGGCTTCCATTAAATGCTTCAATCTTCGAGCATGAAAATAGACAGAGGGGGCACCCTATTCATGGCAAGGGGAAGCCAGTGGCACTAAAATCAATCACCTTTTGGATCAGCTGTGATAGGGCAAAACATTCCCTTGTTGGCATAGGATTGACTTGTGATTACATATTATTTTAGCTTTATTCGATTATATTACTGATCCCACTCATTTTTAAATGCAGTTTGCCTATTATTTAATGATAATTAATGATACTTTACAACATTATTTCTTATTAACCGTGATTATTACGTTATTTTATATTTAAAAATGAGAATGTATGATATTCTGGAGTTTATGATCAGTTCAGAACAAAATTTTTTTGTAAATTTTTTTATAATAATTTGGCCTATTTTTATGTAAATATTTATTTAAAAAAAATAAAAAAATTAATAAATAAACTGATACAAAATATAATCCTCTATCCAAAAATTCAATGAAAATTCTAATAAAAATATTGAAATAAAGAAAATGAAAAAAACAAGAAAATAAAATAAAAAAGTAATTTTTTTTTTAAATTTCGAAAATAATACAAAATAAATGTTATAATGATATTAATAAGAACTCGTTTAAAATTAAATTTTCACTATTAACCCATTTAATACCTGTTAAAATTTAACATATACATTCTGTAAATAATTATTTCACTTGAATGTAATGGAAATTAGATGTATATTCTCTTGTATATTTAGTATAAATCCCATGAAATAATATTAAGTATTTAAATAAATTGTACAAAAACGATTCTACAGGCCATAATTGGATTGACTATTTTGAACTATTTATTTATTTGCTTTATTAATATTATTTCATGGAATTTACATCTAATTCTGTCAATAAGTTAATACATGTTAAGGACTTTTTATTTTTTTATCTTATTTTTGCGTGCAACCATAAGCTGAACAAGAGTATACCATTTCGTTTTTGCCTCTATTTTTATGCTCGAAGATCTATTATGCCATGCGAAATAAACCCTAGGCCTTCTATTTCTATGCTAGAAAGAACAACCTTCTTATCACATCACACCTAAGACTTGCCGATTAATGTGTAGGGGTATCAAGATGCCTAAGTCATGTGACCT
Source organism: Rhysida immarginata (assembly GCA_023313115.1). Taxonomy (NCBI): domain Eukaryota; kingdom Metazoa; phylum Arthropoda; class Chilopoda; order Scolopendromorpha; family Scolopendridae; genus Rhysida; species Rhysida immarginata. The sequence goes on along the minus strand of JAHWFO010074394.1, from coordinate 365,879 downwards.
AACTCTGGTGCAATAGAACAAGTGGCTGTGCCGCCTCTATCTATTTTCATGCTCAAAGGCTTCAATGAACAAAATAATTTCCCTTGACGAAGTAGCAGCAGCTCTGAGTTTATCTATTTTTTGAAAAATGGAATTTCTCGAATGTAGTATTTAGAAATGGAAACGAGCTTTATGTACTTATGTTTCTCATCATTTCCAATCGAATGTGGCCATCTGAACACTTCAAAACGTGTAGTTGCATTTTGTCCGGTTGTGTTTTATCTGGATACCTCTTTAATTGCATAGCCTTGCGCAGATAGATAGTGAGTTTAATTAATACCTATATTAATCTGACAGGATCAATAGCAAAACAATACTTTTCAAAGTGAGCAGAGCAGAGTCGACTAGTCACGGTCAGAAGCCAGTTATCTCTTCAACCACAACTTATCCATTTCTTCCTAGTTCATACTTAGGAAATTGGTGAAATGATAAATTATTATCACTACCTCTATTTTTATACCCAAATACTACCTAAGAATGAGGCATGATGAATATGCGATTTACCATTCAGGAAATTGGTCGTAAATATCTTCAGTGATAAAATATCAGGAGACATTAGAAAGAGAGAGCTAATTTTTAATGCCATTGCATGGTGGTAAAATCCATGTCAGTACAGTGAATCAGAGAAATAATTAGCATTAATTGTTTGAAAGCTTCCGTAGTGTTATTTTATAGTAAACAAACTAAAATAGTTTCCAAATTCACTCACAAGGGAACCCTACATAGTCTTTTTTTTGCGCACAAGCACACCATTGAAACGATAGTGTTCCATGGTAGCGAAGTGCTGCGGAAGTGCAGAGTTCAAAAATCATGGCGATAATAGAGCAAGCAAAATCGTTAGCAGCGGTCACCAAAGAACTGCAGTTAGAGCACTGTTATTAAACATAAAACCTTAATTTTGCTGTACAATTATTCGTCTAGATTCTATTTATAAAACGAGGTAAGCATACATGAATAGTATATTTATTTAAAATTATAAAGCACCGTGATACATACCCCCTCACAAACGCAACATATTACTTGACGTTGCACATGAAGCCAGCCTCGTGTTTGAATATGAATTACTTAATAAAATGAAATAATAAATTAAGGAAATGGTTATTAATTACTATAGGCATTTTTTACTTGAAGGCAATTAGCTAATTGTAATAATCTGTTTTTAAAAACTAAGTTTGTTTACAAAACTCGAGAGGCCATTCAATTGTTGCCAGCTGGTGTCTGCTTCCATTGATTTCATATGAAGTGGATTCATGCTTATTTCTGAGTGGTGGAAGAAAGAAGTTCCATTAAGTGCTTTAATACACACAGCCTGCTTTAACAATGGAGTCCTTGTATGGCTATGTGCTCTAATTTTTTCGTTTTTGCAGTCTATTTTGCAAAATTAACTAGGTGTGCTGAGGTTGAATAAGCATAAATTGCAGTTAATAACCATTGAAAAGTTCAGAGATGATGTTTCACATTTCCAATATGGCCACGAGCCATTCTAATTGAATATCGTTCAGGAAAATTGACTAAGTTTTACTTCAGAGGAAATATCTTACATCTGCCGTGAAGGAAAACTTCAGTCAGAAGACAAAAAAAGAAGACAAGAAACGTCATAAACAATGCTACCAGAGGCTGTCATCAGTTTCCTGGAAAATCTCCGAGAAATAATGAGAGCCTCAATAATACCTGAGCCCTGTTGCTCTTTACAGTCATGACAGCGGGCAAGCAATTGTGCGAAACTTAATTTTAAAAGGTTAACAAGCCCATCGTTATAGTAACATATTTAAGTATAATGAAGTGAAAATCACAGCACACTGTATTAAGGAAATAAAACGACTACCATTAACCATGCAAACTGGCACTCAAACCAAAACAAACACACGTACATAAGTACTCACTCACCCCCTCCCACTCATCTTCATGCTCAAACGAACGATCTCAACCACAAAACAAACTCTTACAAACTAACCAAACAAATTATTGCTTACAAAACAAATAGCACACGAGACAAATACTTCACACACATGAAAATACACTAAATATACTGCCTCTGCCAGGCATGTCACATTATACTGACAGAAGACCAAACATAAACCCCAAACGGTTTATGTTACCATTCCAAAACAATAGTTACAGTTCACAGAAACCATTTGATTCTGTCCATCCCACCTCTCATGAACTGACACCTATATATATGTTCGCAGTTACGGTAGCTTGTGCCATGTAGCTTGGGATCCATCCCCCTTACTCGTACTAGAGTAATCTAAACATGGCCCCCTCCTAAGGTTTTACCTGTGCAACCCCGGCCGAGGCTTGTCCACGTTGATATTCTTACTACCAATGTCTGCCTCCACCGGTACTACTGGGCTTATCAACCTCAGTGTCGTATAACCCTAAATTCTTCCTCCTCCTCCACACCCCTGAAATTATCACCCATCTCCTTTCCCCGGGAGCTCAACACTTTTTGTTTGTGCCTCCTTGGCTCCTCACTATCCCCTTCACACAGTTTAAGACAATCAATGTGGACCATCCCCTCGTCACGTTTCCTAATTCCTACAATTCAATAGGTGACATTGGAGATCCTTCTGACCACCCTGAGTGGCCCAACATATCGAAACGAAAATTTTTTCTTACGACCCTCCTTCCGTAATAACCATACCTTGTCCCCTATATCCAGTTCCCTAACAAACCGCTGCTTATTTACCCGAGCCAGTCTTAGTTTTCTATTGCCCCGTTCATACTTCCTCATTGCGGCCACCAGTGTCTTCACTAACTGGGAGCGATATTCTTTTATCCTCTCAATTCTCTTTTGGGCATTCCTGTCTTCCTTGCACCATTCCCTAGATAATTTGGGGTCGAACTCGCAAAGCAAAAATGTTGTACTGTCTTTAAGTGCCTCATGGCGACTTCTCCGGAGCGAGAACAATGCGAACTGCAGCATATCTCCCATTGCTCGGGGTGGTCATTGCACAACGCTAAAATGGTTTTACAGAGCGTTTTGTTACAATGCGTCACAATGACATTTGATGTTGGGCGATAAGCAGTGGTGAGTTTATGAGTAATGTTAAGTTCGGTACATGCCTCCTGGAAGATTTCTGAGGTGAAATTTGGGCCCCTATCACTCGACACTTGCTGTGGGATCTCATACTGGCTGATAATGTTTTCCACAAATGATCTGGTAATCGTCTCAGCCGTTTGGTCTGGAAGAGCTTCAGCTTCCGTATAACAGGTGAACAGGTCTGTCATAACCAGAATAAATCTGTTGCCATGATGAGACCAATTTACGGATCCCACGACATCCATGACAACAAAATCAAAGGGAAATTGCGCCATAATTTCTTACTGCCACAGAGCATGAGCCATGAGCCCTTGTCGAGTGTGCATAATTGCACCTTCTGTGTGACATCAATGCTTCATGTGGGGCCAGAAATATATTTTCTGCAGTTTGTGCAGTATTGCACTGACCCCTCCTATGGCCTCCTAACAGCCCATCATGGGCATTCTCTATTATGTGCCCTCTGAGGGCCTCTTGAACGCACACCCCTTTTTCGAGCCTCGGGGTTCCTCATGCTCTGCCACATCACCATTTCTACTTCCTCCCAAAGCGAATCACCCAAACAGCCACACATTGACCCTCACGTATGTTACCTTCCAGAGATTTCAGCCATGCGTTCTCAGCCTGCTATCGCTGGATGTCGTCCATCCAGTCTTGTGAACCTAAGTCCACCACGGTTGCACTACACTGACTTGACAGGAGGTCCAGGACTATTTATTCATTCCTTCCGTGCAATGATAGCTACCCCCAAACTCCTCTAGTGTGAGCGCCCATTGTAGTATTTTCTGATTTGCATCTCGCATGCGTCGCAAAAATGCTCACAGCTTATGGTCTGTTAGCATGGTGGCGGATTACCCTAGGATGATATGGCGGAATTGCTCTGCGTCCCGAACGATCGCTAGCGCCTTCTTTTCTATAAGTGAATATTTCAGTGGGGCGCGTTTCATACTGCAATAGGCGATCGGCCGCAGCCCTCCATTCACCTCTTGCTGGAGCACCCCCCCCCAACGCATAAGCCGACGCATCAGTGGATAATATGAAGGGCTTTGCATAATCGGGGGCTATCAGCACGGGATCACTACATAAAACTTTTTTCACTGCCTCAAATGCTTTCTGACACTCTGCATCCCAATTAAATCAGGCCCCTTTCTTGGTAAGGTTGGTGATGGCACTAATAATGCTGACAAGTTTGCGATGAACGGGCAATAGAAATTTATCGACCCGCTGAAACTGCATACCTCCCGAACGTTTGCAGGTGTCCTCAATTTCGGAATGGCTTCTACGTTATCCAGATCCAGAAATCATCCCTCGACCGAGATTATGTGCCCCAGGTACCTTACCCTGGTCATGCAGAAGTTGCATTTAGATGGTTTTAATAGGAGCCCATGCACTTGGAGCCTCCCCGGCACCCAGAAAAGTAACTCCACATGCTCCACGAAAGATGCTGACGAGATGAGGATATCATCAAGGAATGCGTGCACACTTGTGCCATACCTTTCCCTCAGCACGGACTTGACAAAACATTGGAAGATATGTGATGAGTGCCCCCCCCCCCCCCCTGAGACAACGTGTCAACTGAAACTTACCCCAGGGGGTCTGAAAGGCATAGCACTCCTTCAGTGACTTGACAAACGGTATCTGAAAATACTCGTTGTTTAGGTCGAGCACGGAAAAAAGGCTATGACCTTACATCTCTTCCAAAATGTCACGCACTACCGGTGCGGGAAAATCAACAGGCTTGATGCACGCATTAACCCTCTTTAATCGAGGGTTATATGCTCCTCGCCACTCTTTTTTCAGAACAACATGTAGGTTATCCCAGCTTCCCTTAGCTCCTCCAGCTTATGCCAGTACGCTTCCCGATATATATGCGGGATGCGCTACTGGCGCACAAATATGGGCTGCGTCTAATCAACCTCATATTCATCACAAAACTCCAAGACCCCTTCATCAGCGAAACAGTTCACAAATTCATAGGTGACACTGCTTATTTTCGCCCTACTGTCATTCCCTATATCACCAATCTGTAAACCAGGGATGAGTTTGCATCTCTCCACTAGTCTTAAATACACCACCCTACTACACATACTCACTCCACGCCCCATGGCCACTTCCTTGACCCGACATCTCCACTCCTCACACCTTATCTTACTCCTGAGAGCACACACGTGCCGCAGCACTCTATTCCCTCAGAACCCCCTTCACTAAGCATACTGTATGCCAGAACAGCTCTTAAAGAACCCACACAACCACTAGCACAGCACTCCACACAGAGTCCTATTATCCCAATTACACAAACCCACATGATGCCTTCGATAATCTGGAATATTCTGGATTAGTGATGCCCCACGTAGGGCGCCAAATGTGATGGAGTCCCCCCCCTCTACTATGACCCAAAGTCTCGGTAAGTTACCAGAACAATCACGAGGAGGAGAACATCAGGGGTTTGAGGCACCGCACAGAGGCCACTCGCACTTGGTTGGGCTGTAGAAAAATATATAAACAAAAGCAAATATCCACATGTGTCTATGAATATACAATGACCTTTATTACTCTGCTGACTTATGTTTCCCCATACACACATTTAATGCAGTGGCTATAGTATAAAATTATAGTTCATAATATTCAGTACCTTACGTTAGCACAGAGGGTCTCCTCAATTAATTAGGGAAGGCTGTTAGTACTTAGCAGCAATAGTTAACATTAATGATGGGCATCAGGTAACGTAAGTGCAACTCCATAACTATAGCGGTATGACAACAAAACATGTGCCAATCAATGAGCAACCGCTCACTTCTATGCAGATGTAGCAATTTCAGGGCAGGGGTACTGCTTGCAACCGATGTGCCCACGATTAGAATACGGACCATCAAATATTCCGAGTAAGCAGAAGCACACACGGGCCACATGAACCCCTTAATTGGGACAGGGGGGAACACTGTCACGGAATTTTGGAACGAAGGAAAATTAAAAAGAATTCCGCGACGAGAATATTCACAAATAGCAATTTGAAGCGGAAAGCGGAGAAGCTCACTTCGGGAAGAGAAAATGGAACGATCGAGAGAATCGCGCGAGGTTCAAGAGCGAACCACGAGAGGAAAAGGGGAGCGCGAGAGAGAGGAGAGAGAGTCCAGCAACTGTGGCGAAAAGACGTCAAAAGGAGCTCGGCGAGGGAAAAAGCTTATCGTATGTCAAGCGACGGGCGACAGCAATATAAAACGGGGCATTCATCGAGGTCTTCAGGCAAAAATAGCGGGGCCAGCGCGCTGGGCTATTCTGAGACAAAGCATGCCTCTAATGATTTGTGTTTATTGGATTTAAGTGTACGTCGCCACGCGGCCGCCCAGCCATGTACGGAATGAGAACGACGACAAACGGCGGAGAGCTTCAGCCGGCCTCAGCCAGACGCTAGAGAGGAGCCGAATTTCGTTGGAGGAGCAGCCAACGGTAATGCGACTTTTATTTATACTAATTTACGTTTGTGCAGCTTCCCCTCGCCCGGGCTATCACTTGCAAACATTACGAGCTGCCGAATTGCTGTATCCCGTAGCAGCAGAAGTGTGTTTAGCAAGCTGGACTACGCTAACTTCAGTGCCTATGTTCTAGGCGTTTTCCCGTTTAGTATCTCGGCTTATCGAGATACGGGAATAGGAGGCTTTTTGTCAGACGCCTAAGAAGAAATAAAAAAGTTTTTGAAAAAAAAAAGATAAAGCGTTAAGAGGACGATCTCAAGTTGAAAGATCATTGACTTCGCCTTATATTTTTTTTTTGGTGAAAATATTTAATGTGGAAACTTGGTATCGGCTATTGCGCCGCAACAGGCTTGGCATTTTCAAGTTTTATTAACAGATACGGATCAGCTGGCAGCGGGGGAATTTTCACATTTAGTATTAGATGTTATTTCCTAAAACAGAGGCCTATTGTGTAATTGAGGGCTCTCTGAATAGCGTAGCTTTAAAAGCAGAAGATTGCTTTTCTATTTAATCAAAAAGAAATTTTATCCTTTCCGAATGGAGTTCTGCTTATGCTCTAACGAATGAGGAACTAGTTTTATTTATTCTTCAATACCAGAAGGCGTATTGCATATTGTGAGGCTGTTATTTTTGTTGAAAAATTAGTTGAAGATTTTTATGGACATGAATGTTTTTTTTTCCTTTCACGCTCAGAAAGGTGTAAATTAAATTTACAATTCCTCAGATTATTGGTATTGACATTTTTGTTTTCTTTCTTGTTTTTGGAGCGAGCGGACCTGGAGGAACCACGTGCGTCGGAGCATCGGACGTCGGAGTTGGCAGCGATCTTCGGACAGGATTCCGGTCGAGTTCTCGTTTTCCCTGAGTTTGTCATTTTATACAAGAAAGACCAAGTTTATAGGTAGCTGGATTTAGCCGCCTATGAGTTGTATTCCATATGAAGAATTACAATTGTGATATTATCCTACAGAAGAGATTTACTTTTACTTACCTTATTTAACTTGTACTTTTCATCAGAAGTTTACTGTGAAAGTAGTTAAAAATCTATTTATTGAAGTTTTCTTTTACCAAAGATGTTAATAAACTTTATTTTTATTATTTAATTCACACCTGCTCTGTGTTTTGCTAATTCTAAACGCTTCCACGTTACAAACACAAACCCCTGTGCCCATTTCCTAGGTGAGACACACTGCAGACGCAAGTTCACTTAACCCTCACTCCACTGTATACAGCAACAGCCTACTTGTGGCAATCAACTGTTTTGCACACCCCTTCTGCTTTTATACAGCCACACACATTATTCTTATCCTACTCCTACTAATTATATCAAGCATCTTAAGGCAATGTAAAATTAACAGACAGATCAATAGTCTGTCTTTCACGTAATAATTCCCCGAGCGGTGATCGCGAGGAGGCTGAAGAGCATAAATTGTAAGACTTATTGGTGGCGCCATCTATTGGCATGATAGCTAAAGAAGGGACAGGAAACAGCAGTAGGAGCTCGCGAGAGAGGAAGTCGAAGAGAAAAGGATTAATGTGGAGGAAGTCAAGGAGGTTTTCTAGGTCATTCACCTTTGAGCGCTCGAGCCAGAGGGATGCAGGTGAACAAGGCACCTCTGCCAATAATCGCCAGCTGAATTCGAAAGGAAAGGCTCAAGAACATGCTCAAATTGAGAGTGAGCGAGTTAGACATGGAGAATGCGCTTCTAGCAGCATATTAGGTGGGAAGGGAGATTTGCAAGGCCCGGACACGAGCTGCGAGCAACTGCAGGTGAAGCTATAGTCGCAAACATAGCATATTTAGTAAAGTGCCATTCGTCCGAGAGCAATTCAGCCGCTATGGTAGAGCAGACCAAGTTGAAAAGCAGGCAGGAGGTTTTAGCAAGCATAAGCTGTAAGTACTCTTTTAATGTTTACTCGCGCGGCCAGCATTTAATCATTCAGAGGTTTAGTACAATTCATTTAGCTATGCGTCATTCACGTCTGCTCATGCATTAAGATCGCTGACCGTTGTTATTATACGGCGTGACATTCATTGCATTGGTGCTAGCCAGGGAGGCCGCAATAGCGAGGCCATAGAACAGGGCCATATTTCACATGTTATGCCCTGGGGGCTATCACCCTTTGTTCAAAAAGATTTGAGAGCCACTTTTTAATGTCAGCTCTAACAATTACATGTCAGGTATTGTCACCTTGTAATTGGTAGAATTTGATTTAATTTTTTGGGAGCTTGTATTCTCAAGCTTGGTTTTCACACAGGCTCACATCCGGTCATACTGGTTTATCCTGGCTGAGTGCGAGTGCTTTGATGATGTTTGCTGTTTCTTTAAATTTCTTAGGTCATGGACCAGACTGCAAATAAATGGAAGGCATCACCGTTTTTTGTTAGTGGGTCTTACCCACCTAATGTGTACGGTGACTGAAGAATAAGGATCCAGCATTGGAGTCAGCTCATTGAAGCAGCAATAATACAATTGCTCAGTGCAGTAATGTGAGAGTCTCCATAAGGATATTGCATTCTTCTGTTGTTGGCATTACTTACCCGAGCCATAGAGGGATCTTATTCTCCCCTTATCATATCACTTTGTAAGTGGAATATTACTATTCACCTCCTTTCAGGAGTTTCTAATTTATATTTGTAAACCCGAAAAAGGTATTTAGGTTTGTTACTGGTCTAAGTTTATAGATAAAGCGTTCTTTATTCATAACTGTGTAAATTAATAGCTCACGTCCCCACTGAGTCCTGGCTGTAACTCAGTTGGGCGCTATCCCTTTTTCGATCAGCTACGCTTTTATGCTAGCTTTAATAGTGTATAGCACCCGTTATTTTGATTAAACTGCCTTATTATTTTCCTACTTAAACAACTGTGTCCCGTGTACTCATTCTCCCAGTGCCATGCCAAAATATACGTGACACATTTGGCGGTTTGGTCATTTGCAATGGTAACAGAGCATTACGTAGCGGCCTCTGGTAGACCATTGTTGCAATGGTAGCAGAGCAGTATGTAGCGGCCTCGGATTGAATTTCAGAAGGCCCATTGGTTGCAGTTTATAAGTTTTTCCCCCTTGCATTTGGTGGCGAGTTCTAGTCGCGTTTGTGGCATTATAAAGCATGTGTGCACGCAAGTTTATTTTTTTTACCCACCCAACCCACTCTTGTGAGTATTTGTAGTAGGGCTGAACTCAGGGTTCGAAAAAAAAGAAAAGAAGTAGAGTTTAGGTATTATCTCGTGAAGGTCTTTGACGCTTATATTTTGGGTTATAAAATTTTTGGGGTTTTTCTCCTCTTACTCCTATTTCGTTTTTTTTCCTGTTTATATAGTGCTTTAGGCCAGGCCATGAGTTGGTAGGATTGTCAGTTTGGTCATTTGCAAAAAGAGTATTAGACCATTGGAGTACTGTTATGTCCGTTTTGTATTCTTTTAGGTATCAAAATAAAACATTAATATGGGTAAGAATACCTTGTTGACATCGAGTATGGCTGGAATAGCGTCCGAGCGGGATATTTGTAATATTCTCTCTCAAACAGCTTATGTTGACCAAAACATAGAGAGCGATAATCAATGCTTTCGAGCATTTGCTAGTCAATTAAGTTCGCAAACAGAAAAGCAGACGCTCCAATTATATATAAATGCTTTCCCCAGGGAAGTAAGGAAAATGTTGGTCTAGCGGGCAGCTCGCGCACTAAAAAAGGCCATGCGCCTTAGGGAGACGTTATTGTGCAACAAAGTTACTGGACATGTTGCGAAGAGCAACAAGAGCCCCATCCCAGTTGTCGAAGGTAGTGATCGGAAAAATGGGGCTTGTAAGGTGGGTCTCCGTCGGAAACAGCGCGGGCCGGCAGAGCTGTCAGTAACTGAAACACGGTGGGAATTGAAAAACGATATGTTAGAACTAGTGAAAAAGAGCTATGCAAAATGCAAAGGGATGAGAGGTAAGATAAGAGTTGATAACGATAAGTACTTTTGGGAGGAAGGTTTGTTATATAAATGCTTACCTTAGGCTATAGTGTTAGTCCTTCCGAGAAAGAGGGAGATTACGGATGCCTTATTGAGAGTGTTGCATTGTGATCCCACAGTGGGCGATATGGGTATGTTTAAAACAATTCAGAGGGTTAGGCATCTCTATTATTGGGTGAGTATGGTCGCAGATATATCCAAATTCTTAGGAGTATGTAAAGAGTGCCAAAAGAATAAATTACCCTGGCAAAAACCCTATGGCAAGCTTCAGCCGTTGGCGATTCTGCCGCAAAGGTGGCACACAATAGCAATAGATTATGTGCTCCCGCTTCTCGCTGCAGGGCACAATGCATTTCCGACGGTAACCGATAAGTTTACCAAGCGGGTACGTCTTCTTCCTTGCCATACATCTATCACCGCAGAAGGTACAGCGCGGCTCTTGGTGGATCATATTTTCAAAATCCATGGCTTTCCCAAGGCCATTATCTCCTACCGTGACATAAGATTTACGGCTGAGGTATGGAAGCAAATTTTTAAGTTGCTAGGAATATCGCTTAAATATGCCAGTGCCTACCATACTCAGGCCGACGGTCAGTCAGAGAGAACCAATTCGACGATTGTCCAGGTACTTCGAAATTATGTTAATCTGGACAAGTCTGATTGGGTTGCTTCTTGACCACGGCGGAAATAGCCATGAATGCTGCCATTTCTGAATCCACCAAGATGTCCACGTACTTTTTAGACCTGGGGAGGGAAATTATAATCCCTCCTTCGGTTAACAAGTATGCCAATTTGTCACTGCAAAATAATAATTTTGTGCGTCAGTTAAAGGAGACACTGCAGCAGGCAACAAGAAACATTAAGGCCGCTAACGCTAGATATAAGAAGCATTTCGACCGTAAACGTAGCAGAATCCCCTTTAAAGCTGGTGATAAGGTCCTAATGTTAGCAACCAGACTCAGGGCTTTACAAAGCCCATAAGAAGGGCAAAAAGCTTTACCCCAAATATAATTAATAAGGTATCTGCCAAGTTAGCAATCCCGCAGTGTTGGGGGGCAGTAAAAGTTATACACGCCAACTTTATAAAGCGTTATTTGGAGGACAAAAATAGGCCGAGAAAAACCCCCCAGTCCTATTGCTGATCCTAGATTTCCGGATGTTTATAGAGTCAGCCATCTCCTCGATGTTAAGAGAAAAATACCAAATAGGCAGTTCCTGGTGAAGTCGTCCGGCTATCCTCAGCCAACCTGGGAACCCGAGGGAAACCTCCATAGGTGTAAAGGATTGATTCAAGAATTTTTCCAGAAGTGTCGGCGGGAGGCACAAGACAAGAGAAGCAAAAATCCGGAGTTGGCTATCGTTAGGTCGCGCTACTTTCCCAAGCAGTGTAAGACTGGCAATGCGCAAAGTGAAAGTTCACGAGCGGCAGAGGTGAGGATGTCACGTATTAAGTCCCCGAGCTGCGATGTCGAGGAGGCTGAAGAACATAAATTGTAAGACTTACTGGTGGCGCCATCTATTTGCATAATAGCTAAAGAAGGGACAGGAAACAGCAATAGGAGCTCGCGAGAGAGTAAGTTGAAGAGAAAGGAAGTGATGTGGAGGAAGTCAAAGAGGTTTTCTAGGTCAGTCACTCTTGAGAGCTCGAGCGGGAGGGACGCAGGTGAACAAGGTACCTCGGCCAAAAATTGCCAGCCGAATTCGAAAGGAAAGGCTCAAGAACATGCTCAAATTGAGAGTGAGCGAGTTGGACATGGAGAATGCGCCTCTAACAGCATATTAGGTGTGAAGGGAGGTTCGCAAGGCCCAGACACGAGCCATGAGCCACTGCGGTCGAAGCTATCGTCGCAAACAAACCGTGAGGTTTCCATGGCGTCCATTAGAGTTGTGAAGGCTTGTGAAAAGGACGTTGAACCGCACATAGCATGCTTAGAAGACTGCCATTCGTCCGAGAGCGATTCAGCCCGCTAAGGTAGAGCAGACCGAGTTGAAAAGCAGGCACGTGGTTTTAGCAAGCATAAGCTGTAAGTACTCTTTTAATGTATACTCGTGCAGTCAGCGTTTAATCATTCAGAGGTCGAGTATAATTCATTTAGCTTATGCGTTGTTCACGTCCGCTCATGCATTAAGGTCGCTGACCGTTGTTATTATAAGTGTAGCATTCATTGCATTGGTGCTAGCCAGGTAGGCTGCAATAGCCAGGCCATAGAACAGGGCCATATTTTACATTTATGCCCCAGGGGCTATCAGCCTTTGTTGAAGAAGATTTGGGAGCTGCTTTTGTATGTCAGCTCTATCAATTACATGTCAGGTATTGTCACCTTGTAGTTGTTTGAATTTGATTTAATTTTTTGGAGCTTGTATTCTCAAGCTTGGTTTTCACAAAGGCTCGCATCCGGTCATATTGGTTTATCCTGGCTGAGTGCGAGTGCTTTGATAATGTTTGCTGTTTCTTTAAATTTCTTAGGTTTATGAACCAGACTGCAAATAAACGCAAGGCGTCGCCGTTTTCTGTTAGTGGGTCTCGCCCATCTTGTGTGTACAGTGACTATAGAATAAGGATCCAGCATTGGAGTCAGCTCGTTGAAGCAGAAATAATACAATTGTGCAGTGCAGTAATGTGCGAGTCTCCATAAGGATATTGCATTCTTCTGTTGTTGGCAAGCTTCGGTAATCGTTTACTTACCCGAGCCATAGGGGGATGTTATTCTTCCCTCATCATATGACTTTGTAAGTGGAATATTATTATCCACCTCCTTTCAGGAATTTCTAATTTATATTTGTAAACCCGAAAAAAGTATTTAGGTTTGTTACTGGACTAAGTTTATAGATAAAGTGTTCTTTATTCATAACTGTGTAAATTAATAGATCACGTTCCCCTGAGTCCTGGCAGTAACTCAGTTGGGCGCTATCCCTTTTTCGATCAGCTATGCTTTTATGCTAGCTTTAATAGTGTATAGCACCCGTTATTTTGATTAAACTGCCTTATTATTTTCCTACTTAAACAACTGTGTCCCGTGTACTCATTCTTCCACTGCCATGCCAAAATGTACGCGACACTGTCACATAAAACATTCTTCAAGTTTCATAGTTTGCTCCACAGAGCTCGGAAATAATAAAAATAACTGTTCTAGATGAAGTTTTCGCATATGAAAAATTCTCCTGGGACTACGAATGGGCACAAATCACTAACAATGTCACTCTGGGTTTCTAGCAGACACTACTCCCACACGATGCAAAGCTTGCGTCGCGGTGATAAAAAAATATAGGAAAGTTTAACTCGCCAAGCATGTCACCAAATGGCACCAAATGGCTTTTCTGCCCAATACACAACTTACGATCTCTCGGCTTGCTCCACACAGGCGATAACTTCTTTGAGCGATGCTAAACTCTTCCCATCAATAAATGGACATAAAACGGCTTACAATTTCTGACTGCAGTAGCACTTTTGCTAAATTAACTAAATGCGCTGAGCTTGAGTAAGCATAAATTGCAGTTTATAACCATTGGACAGTTCTTAGATGAACGTTTCATATTTCCAATATGGCTGCCAGCCATTCGAATTAACTATTGTTCACGAAAATTGACTAACAAGGGAATCCCTCGAACATGTATGACACAGATTTCCACCAAACTAAAATGTGTTACTCATCTGAAGCTATTATAGATGCTTGCAAAATAAAAGAGTGCGACATTGTGTTTCTTTCAAAATAAATCGCGAAAACGAAAAATTTCAGCATACATAGCCATACGAGGGCTCCATTGTTAAAGCAGTTAGTCTATGTGGGGTTCCCTTGTAAATTTTACATCCACCTTGAAGGAAAACTTCATGCAGAAGACAAAAAAAAGAAGGCAAAAAACGTCATAAACAATTCTACTAGCAGCTGTCATCAGCTTCCCGGAAAATCTCCGAGAAACAATGAGAGCCTCAACAATACCTGAGCGCTGTCGTTCTTTACAATCACGACAGTGGCCAAGCAATTGTGCGAAAATTAATTTTAGCAATTTAACAAGCCATTATTATAGTAACATATTTAAGTATAACGAAGTGGATACTACAGCACACTGCATTAAGAAAAAAAAACGACCACCATTAACCATGTAAACTGGCACTCAAACGAAACCAAACACACGCACACACTCACCCACTCCCACTCATCTTCACACTCAAAACGAACGATCTCAACCAAAAAACAAAGTCTTACAAACTAACCAAACAAATTAACGCTTACAAAACAATTACCACACGAGACAAACACTTCTCACACATGAAAATACACTAAATATACTGCCTCTGCTGGGCTCGTCACATTATACTGACATATAATATCACACATGATCTTTTTATACCGTTCAAAAACTGATTTTGCGGTTGTTTAATTCCAGATACAAATAGATGTCAGATGGAAGACAATTTCAGCAATAATTCAAGTAAGTAAATAAGTTCTTTGTTGAATTCATAAGAGAAATTGTTATTTCTAACGAATATATGCAGGGCCGACCCGAGAAAAAGCGGGGCACGGTCTTAGGTATTGTGTGAGACCTTTTAATAATAAACAAGAGATTCAAATAACAAAATATATAAATATAGGTAATCTACTTTTTTAGCTAACTGTGGCTGACAGACGGCCACATCGCAGCAGCCAACTCCCATATAACGCATGTGATTGGCGCACACAATCATGAACATTGAAAATGAGAAACGAAATTTATATTTCAGGAGAAACATTAAATACGCTGCATGTTGGCGTTTTTTTCATTTCTTTGTATTGGCACACTTGATAACGTAATAAATGTGGCTTGTGAACAAGTAGACATTTAATCATATGAATTCAATTTGAAGTATGTTGTTTCTCTATTGCAAAGTTTTTTGAGAACCTCCGGAAATGATTGTCCCCAACTTGATTTCTTACTTCAGCAATTGAAATAGTTCCAAATGCCAGCAAATAATCGCCGTTACTCAAACAAGACATTTATTCTGGCATCATCTGTATATATTCATTCTTCATCAGCATATAGTATCCTTTCAAACTGTGAATTTGTCTGTGTTCCATCAATTCATGTATTACAACCAATGATCAGCAGTTATTCGCTGAATGAACTCAGCCTTTCTGGTAGTATCAGTTATCTGAAAAGAAAAAAAACAACAACTTTGAAAGCACATGAGCTGCTTATTAATGTCATGCTAGATGAAATTTATATTCATCCGCAGTTTAATTTTAAAGCTGGTTCTATATATGGCTCTAGCCACCAAAATCCGTCAATGCCTGCAAAAACTACACAGGTTTTCATGATTAGCTCTGTTTTATCCTCATAAAAAGATGTTGTTTGTATTATCCCAGTTTCAGATTTAAAATTTGTATTACTTAAAAACATAATTGTACTTGCTTTGACAGAATTGGAAAATATTGGATTTTTAGTATTGAGTTTCATATGAGATGATAATGCAGTAAATCATGTAGCTTTTGAAATTCTAAGTGCAAACAAAACACTGCAGCCTTTTATTACTCATCTGATGGATTCTGAGAGGTAAGTTTTTTTATATGTGATTCAGTACATATTATTAAATGTGTAAGGAACAACTGGATTCCAAAAGAGATGGTACAATTACTTTTCTTGACATGTCAAATTTGTCAACTGTTCACAAAGCAGAATATAAACATCTGAAGAAACTGTATGATTTGAAAAATACAGTGTCGTTCAATATGGTCACTTGTTATCATAGAAAGTATTGTATCCATCTTCAATTCAAAAGCAGAATGTCAAATTAGCTCTGAAATTGCCTAATGAAAAAAATATTGCTGCCTTGAAATGTGTAGCTAGAGATTAACCTATGTTTTTAAATGTTTATGATACTTGTTTCTTGATAATATATTTTGTTAATTGGTGGAATATTGTGAATTGTAAAAGTACTTTTGAAGGTGAGAGATTTCATGATAATTTTCGTAAAGTTGTTTACCTTTCTAGTGACCATCAGTTAAACTTCTTGAAAACATTTTCTTTATAGTTAAAAAATTGGTGCCAATCTCTACCAATAGTTAACAGTTTATCAGCACAAACGTTTCAGTCAATGATAAATACACGTGATGTAGTCATATGCTTAATACCATATTTCTTTGAGAAGTAGAATTTTAGCTAAATATTATTTGGAAAATTTCAAACACACTGCTTAGAAGCTAGATTCGGATGTTATCATCTGATGTCTGGAGTCAATTATTATATAATTTTCATGCAATTATTTGAAAGTGAGAGAAAACTTAGATTTAGAAGTCATGTTATATTTTTTTCTCAAAACTGTGATATTCAATTAAACTCTTTACTCTCAGACATGGACTGTACTTCACATAATCTTTTAGATATCCTCTAGTTTGATGATGTGTTAGAAGATGATTTTTCTCTTATTTGTGTACCAAATAATTTGATGCCTGTTATTACTTATATTGGTCGATATGATGTAAAAAAGCAATTGATGAAAAATAAATGTGAAATATGCATTAATTTGCTACAAATTGATAAATCAATAGAAATATTAGATGCCCCTTTTGAAGAGATAAAAGAATTAGACCATGGCAAGTTAATTCTACCTTCAGAGTTGTCCGTAAATCTTGTTGGGTTTGTATGACAAATTTTCACAAAATTAATTCAGCAGATACGAAAATTTGTTTTTGAAATGCAACTTGCAATTAGAAATTTTTGACAATATTGTACACTACTGTTTATAAAAATCGCAACACCCTGATGGAATAGCCCAATCTGCATTAAATTTGGAGCATTTGCATATCATGGGTCAGAAAAGAAACCATTAGATTTTCAGGTCAATACAATGCGTTTTATTGTCACATTAGTATTGGGTGAAACCACCGTGGGATGCAATTACAGCCTCTAAACGTCGTGGCATTGAGTCAAACAAGCTCTGAATAAGGGCCTGGAGAATGTCCTGCCATGCTCTGTCTACACAGGTATACAGTTCATCCACATTTGCTGCTGCAGGAGTCTGACGAGCCAATCGATGAGCAACCCTGTCCCACACATGTTCGATTGGGGACATGTCTGGTGAACATTGTCCTGCCTACTGTAGCACCCCACTGTTGTGCTAACACTGTGGAAGTGGCTGTACGATCTGCTACACACATGCGATAGAGGTGTCTGTCATCTCGCGGTGTCGTTGTGCTGGGTCTTCCTGAGCCTGGTCTTCGGTGTGCCCTGTTCTCTTCGCTCCACTGCCTCCATGCACGCATAATTGTCGTTGCATTACGTCCTACACGAGCAGCAATGTCACGATACGACCATCCCGCTTCACGCAGACCAATTATGCGTCCTCTTTCAAAGTCTGTCAGCTGTTGATATGGTATCCTTCGTCGTCGTCGAGGCATGGTGTTCTTTCAAGCAATTACTCTGAAAATCTAATCATTTATACTCTGACCCATTGTACGCAAATATTGCAAATTGCATATGGATTAGACCATTCCATCAGGGTGTTGCGATTTTTATAAACAGTAGTATATTTAGTCAAGTCGAATTAATTTTGACAATGATGTATATTCATGTAATGATACACTTGATAACAAATATGAAAATATGTGTTTATCTGCATGTAAAATATTCATGAGCAATTCTGTAAAGCAAAAAAATGATCTCATGGCTACTAAAAATTGTGAATGAAAAATAAAGAAATAAAGAATGAGCATTTGTTGTGTGATTTTATGTGTTATTTTAATTATATAGAAATAAAATAATAAATAAATAAATAAATAGTAATTTAAAAAATAAAATAATAATGATAATAGTAATGTTAAAAATTAAAAATTGTATAATTCCAATAAATAAATAATTTAAAAAACAAAATAAAAGTAATAAATAAGTAGTAAAGTTAAAAGATAAAATAATACTGATAATAATAATGTTAAAAATTAAAAATTGCATAAAAAATTTTTTTCCACTGAAATTGAGTCAAGAGTTTTTATATTGATTCGGGAAAAAACAATTAAAAATAATACATATATTATTATTATTATTTTTTTTTCAAAATTAAAGAAAAGTTAGTTTTAATTAAGAAAAGAGTCGAAGGAAAACATATGGAGGAAGAGTGCAGAATGGAAACTAATTTGAATGCGATTGTATTGCATAAAATTATAGACCTTTACATCGCGATATAAAGTACTTAATAAACTTATTAAAAACTTCAAACATGTTTAGTCTTAGCTGTTTGCAAATATATGCATATGCGTCTTTAAAAACAACCAGTGATTTTACGACATAGAGTCGACGTGTTTCAGTCGTAGCCTTCTTCAGGACTGTGTGTAACTGATTTAAAGAAGTGTACGAGCAGATAAATTTCCCTCCTCCCTACCAAGTGCCCATGCACGTGGGCTTTGAAGTTTTCTTCAAACTCCATCAGTTTTTACCTGAACAATCCAATCGATCATCATCGCCGTACGAAGACAAACCACACCAAAATTATTTGTATCCATGAATTTTTTTTTTAATTTTAATTTTTAACCTTTTTTTTAATTTATTAAAATCTGTTTATACTAATAAATAAACAGTACTTAAATGTTCCAAAACTTACTGAAGTACCCTTTTTGCTTTATAGAAAATTTTTAATACAGTATTAATTATCTATTTCACACAAATCGTATAATTTTTAAGCACTCAATTTTATTTGTGCCTGATGTTAAATATGTGTTAAAAAGTATAAATTTTTATCAATAGGAGACATAAACCAACCGCTTTTCCACAAAGAAATTTAATGGAAAAGCGGCTGGTTTATGTCTCCTATTGATAGTCTTCACACCCACAGTCAATAAGGTATTTACTCTTTTTATGAATTTTTATTTTGTCTACTTTTTTTAGCAGTGCAGAGGATAACTCCTAAAATGCTTCAAAATATGTTTCGCTACAATAGATTTGAAACTTTTGAAACGACGTAAAATTATAAATCTGTTTTTAGTGTTGTAATGTATCGTGTTGCCAACAGATGACACACATAACTTTTTCCCTTGGTTACCATGCGGCCATAACCATGCGGCCATAACCATAGCCACCAATAAGAACTTATTGGTGGCTACACCATAATGAACGCTTTTGATTTCATCCTAGCTTGTGTAACCACATTTCTTCTCTCTCTCTCTCACTCATGTATATTTAATCTTAAGTACGTTATTAAATCCTTCTACTGATCAACCTACCTGTGCGTTTTTCATCCCATTACACAACAATTGGCAATGAGGATGAGATGATCAATAGATGAATCAACAGAATCACCATCGATGAAATTGGATTGAAAAAACTCTGCAACACAGTTGAGATTCCATTATCGCCTGCTCATTACGATTCCAGCCAGCCATCTGCTCATCTCCAGAAGGCAAGTTCTACTCAATTAAACATATGCATATCTATCATTGGCACTCTCTCAACCCTTCAATGTTGAAAATCCAAAACTATGGGAGATTTGTGCAGAGCGTCAAATACTTCTGTGTCGCAAACAACAAAAAGTTTCAACAAACTCTGGACTCTATTAAAAAATCATTATGCCCCAGCACCATCAACAATTTTTCAATGTCTTCAATTTCACAAACGAACTCAAAGAGATGGTGAATCAATAAATTCATTTGTCACTGATCTTTTCAAATGGAAGATCTATGTAATTTTGGTACTACTCTCGTCGAGTGCCTACAAGATCATTTTATCTGTGGAATGAATGATGAATCAACACAACGATGACTACTCTCTGAAACGGTACTGACATTCACACAAGCCACATAGCAAGCATTATCTGCTGAAACTGCATCTGTTCAAGTGGGAGAAATCCTTGCAAATGAACAATTCTCTACTTCTACACCCGAGGTCATCAGCAACATACAACGTAGGAATATAAACTCTTGACGTTCAAATCAAGAAAGAAAACGTGTACTAAAGAGACAATGTTTATACCAACATCAAATGTTGCTACTCCTACACAATACGTTCAGAAAAAATCCCAAGGATCCAGAGGCTGACATCCCCGCTCAAACTGACCTTATAGAAATGCTGTATGTTGTCTTTGTTCAAAATTAGGGCACATATCCCTTGTGTGTCGTGCATGTAAACAAACAAAAAACCAAAGGCAGCATAATATAGCAAATGCAACAGAAGTTAACACAGCCACTCTCGAATATGCCATAAATCAATTGTCACAAGAATCAACCCCATATACATGTTCTGTGATACTACAGATAAATGGACTCATATGTAAAATGGAAGTTGATTCCAGATCAGCATATTCCATCATTTCAGAAAAAACTTTCCGAGACCTTAAGAATGAAAATCTCTAACTCACCCAAGTACCATTTGTGCTACAAGACTACCAACATCAACAAATTAATTTCAAAGGCCAGTGTTGGCCTGCAGTTGAACATAATGGCTTTAAGCAAAAACTATGACTTGTAGTCACATGCGGAGACAAATCAAACCTCTAGCTTATAAGTGGTTTGCACCTTTAGGAATTACTCTATCCAGTACTAACGAAACAAATCATGATTCACTTCAAGAAGTACTGACTGATTCTGCTAATATATTTACTCCTGAATTGGGTTCATATCAAGAACAACCCATCTCTTTGCCTCTCGACCAGAAAAAGCTACGTATTCGTTTTAAAACAAGACCTGTTAACTGGCCTTACAGCCAAGAATTGATAATGAACTCGATACTCTTCTAGAACAAGGAGTCATAGAACCAATTGACAACCCTAAATGGACAATGCCTGTGGTTCCAATCATCAAGCCGTCAGGTGAGAATTGCTTGTGTGGTGATTATAAATTAGCTATCAATAAAGCAATGCAGGATCATCCTTATCCAATCTCTGCTGTTTAACAATTGCTGACATCTATACCACCTAGTTCGCTAAAATAGACCTAGCTCAGGCTTATCTTCAAGTACCTGTTGATGAAGAGTCATCAGAGGCAAACTATCATTACTCATAGAGGAGCTTTCAAAATCAAACATTTACAATTTGGTGTTTATGTCATGCCAGGTATTTTTCAAAGTATTATGGATAATCTTCTAACAAATCTTCTAGGTGTCATACTTCGACGACATTCTTTTTTGTGCTTCAACACAAAACAATGTAGGCAAATTCTGTCATGCCTATCAGAGGTAGGTCTACGCCTCAACAAAGACAAAAGCATATTTAACGTCCACAAATTAGAATTCCTAGGACATACAATTGACAAAAATGAACTTCACCCTTCTCAAAATATAATCAAAGCAATTAAAAGTGCTCCAAATCCAAAGAACAAGAAAGAATTGCAGTCTTTCTTCAGACTTATTAATTTCTAAGATAGTTTTATCTGAAATCGAACAACTATTGCAGAACCTTTTTACTGTCTTATTAGTGGAATGAAAGTGGACTGGTACACGAGAATGCTCTTTGCCATCAGAAAAGGTACTCATTCCTTTCGACACATCGAAACTTATTATATTGACATGTGCTGCTTTGCTATATGGAATGGGAGACTCTTTAAATTAGTAACCAAAACTGCCACAGGGTGCTGCTGTGTGTCTTCCTGTGGTGAGTGCAGTTTCTGGCCACAGGCAGCTCATATATCAGTTTAACACTGCAGAGGTTTAAAATTTTACGTTTTTCCAAAACAACCGAATTTGAGGAAGGCATAGGTAGTAAAACTCAAGACAGGCAAGAAAATCACTAAATACATATCTGTGTGCAGCCAGCACTTTACAGAGGAGGACTACATTACTTGTGGAATAGGTATATGTTATTTTTCTACTAGCTTACAGTACATCCAAATTTAGGAGTGGTTAGGTATAATTGTTTCATAATATCTTTTAAACTTAAGATCAAATCAGGCTAAAAAAAGAAGCCATACCATCCCAGTGTTTACCAATCAGAAGCACTGACATATCAAAAGCTAGAAGAAAATTGAACAGAGTTGGTATCACATACATAGCCTACTTACATTATTATATATTCATGTGTATTACAGCAAGAATAAAACGAGAGTGGTTGCAGAGCCATCTCCCAGTGCAATGGAAAAGAAGGCATCAATACAAAGTTAAATGAAAAATATTGTGTTATCAACACAATGTGACGACAGTTTCTAGAAGTAAGCACTTATTATTTAAAACAATAGTACCTCTTTGTATATTATATTATTTGTACATTGCATTAATCAGCTAAAGTTTTCATTTAAGGTATGTGCTACACCCACTGATGTCAATAGCTTAGAAGTAATAAATGAAGACAATTATAGAAAAGAAGATTCGACTTCTCATTCGCTAGTTGGAGAGAAAACCGAGCTGTCAACCCAACACTGAAATGTCTCACATGTCACCAGTTATTTTCTACAGATACGCTTTCCAATAAACAGTTCAAGCATTTAAGTGGATATACAAATAATCAGTTTCAGGCCTTGTACGATTTCATTAACAGTTTTCAGTTGCAAAATGTGTTATCTCTTCTTTGTGTGATGAACTTTTTTTAACATTGTATATTTATTGTTGGAATTCAACATACATAATAACATCATTGATGTTTGATTTGAATGTCACCAAAACCAAACAAGTGTTTTACTACTGGACAAGAAAATTTTTGATAGTTTGCGGGCTGTGGACTTTTCCCAGACAGTTCATCAACCAAACAAGTACACATGTGGGATAGACTGCACTGAAATTCCTGTAGAAAAAAAGTATAGATCCTGTTATCCAGCAAGCAAGCTTTTCAAATTACAAAAACAGAAATACTATCAAATGCTTGGTTGGCATAAGTGAAAAGGGGGCTGCAATGTTTTGTTCTGAGTTGTATGGTGGGGCTATTTTCGACAGAGAAATCACCAAAATGAGTGGATTCTTGGATGCTGTTATGGAGGGTCAGTTTATTCTAGCTGTTTGGGGGTTCGATGTTTTAGATCTTCTGGAAAAAAAAAGTCCATCTCAATATTCCACCATTCAGACAATCCATTTAGAAAACGATGTAATGCTAACACGTCAAATTGCAAATCGTCGCATAATTGTAGAAAGAGTTATTGGGTTTGCAAAAAAAATAGGATCATTACACATGTTCTTCCTATTCATGTCTGGCCAATAGCATTTGAAATTTTTTTCAACTGTTTCTTTCTCGTCAACTTCAAAAACCAAATTTAATTGCAGCATGAACTTACTATAGTTTTTAATCTGATTAATTATCAAGTAAATATAGTTTCCATGTTCATAACACCAATACATAAAATGTGCATAAGTATTAGTACAGTCAGTGATAATCCAGTAAAATAATTACAATCATTCTCAATATTATAACATTTTATTTCCATGCATAATATACAAGTGTGAAAAAATTTGTGTATAATATTTATCAATATGTTCTAACACTTTATGGAAAAATCTTTCATTATATTTTACATTTTCAATGTACATTCCATTTGTTGTCCAGATAATAAAATCTGCTCCATTTAGAAAAATCTTGGTCACATGCATCTGCATTTGGATTTGTGTATAATATGGATGTTTCTGGTTAAGGAGGAGCTCTTTCCGATAATGCTTCAGGCAAGCAGCCTCACTGGATTGCCTGTGATGTACATGTAGAACATAAGGGCACTTTATTTAAATCAAACACTTCTTGTTCTCAGTCACCCCATCAGGGAATGCAGCAAGGTAGTTTCTCTCGGTGTCTATGCACAATCCAATTGGCTGGATCTTCTGCCCAATCGTCTTCATATATTGCCGCATAACAGTTCCTTCATGTTTTAAAAAGGAACTGATGGTGATGGATTCAGCTGGCGTAATGGAGTTTGTCCTTTAGCAAACTGCCTGTTTGTACAGTTCTTGCAACATCATAAGCAATTGATGCCGTAATTCGAGTTTTTCTCTCTTTCACCCATATTCGTGAATTGGACTGCTTTCGTGTCTGTCTCTCAATCCTGCAAATATAAGTTTGGCTCACATTATTAATTTTATTTATAAATGAAACTGACTAGTCTTTGCTGTAAACAGTATGGTCATTTACGTATGTTAACCAATTTGCATTCCTTGTTGCTGTGAGGTTGTTTGACAAATTGTAGGCAATCAACAGATTTAAATAGAAATCTTTTTTGCACTGAATAATATCGTTATTAACTGGTGAACTTTGATTTGAAATTTCACTAACTGACATTGGTTGGACTTGGCGGCCGCTTGATGGTCAATGCCAGATTGTAATATTTCAGTCTTGGATATCATTTTCAATGGTTCACCTGTGATAGCAAACTGCTTAATGTTATAGCAAAGTGCTGCAATATGCATGCACGCAGCTGACCATCCTGCACCTGCCACAATTTGCATGTTGCTTGCTTAAATCTGTAGTTTTTTTGCTGGTATTTACAAGTAGACACAAATTGTAGTCCACTGACTTTCGGGTTTCAGCTGCACAGCCACCTTTGATGAAACAGAGCTCCTGTTGTTCACAGACTTCAGTAAGCTTCAAAAATTTCTTAATGAATAACTCCCTTTCTCGTTTTAACCCAGCATTTGCTAAACTTTCATTAAACCACTGATTGATGACTTCCAAAGTGAAGTCTGTCAGGTGTTCTCTGTGTATGCACTTCAAGGGCAAATACCCATCGACCAGAAAGGTTATAGTTGAAGACTTTGGAACACTTACTGTCGGCACAAGGACCTGGATCAGACTGTTTTCTCCCACAACTGCAATCTTAAAATAAGCAAACAACGTATGACATAAATCTGTCCATTTTTTCAAACTTATATGTTTAAACCAGTGATTTAACCTTACCTCTCTTGTAGGATGTGTTTACAACCACTTAGTTTTGCACCCAGCTTTCTAAGCTTTCCTTTAAGATCATTGATGGTTTCTTTCTTCCTTTCATTTTCCCCAGTTTGGACATCTGATTGCTGATTGTCATGAACTTGAACACTGCCTAACTTTATCGCTGACATTGCGAAAGCCAAACTAAAAAAATTTCCCCACTCCAAATACACAGCGATGCCCTTATTGGTGCAGTACTCTCTCAAACTCATTCTTCTGGAAAAGAAAAACCAGTTGCTTTCTCATCGTACGTTAATACAAGCAGAGCATAATTATTCACAACTTGATCATGAAACATTACCTATTATTCATGGTGTTAAACGTTTTCATCATTACATATATGATTCAAATATTTTATACATTCAGATCATAAACTGTTGTTAGGACTATTTACAACAGATAAACCTACTCCCACCATGATGTCTCATTGTATGCTGAGATGGTCTGTTATCTTAGCCGCATAAGATTTCAAGATCGAATACTGCCCTGCAGGAAATATTTCACATGCTGATGCACTTCGCCGCCTTCCGCTCCCAACTAAAGACTTTAATCCTTCATCTCTAAAAGAAACCTTCTTTATTGAAGAATTCGAGGAATCCCCAATTACTACTACAGATATAGCAAAACACTGCAAATGAACCTCTACTAAAACAAGTTAAACATCATATTCTAACAGTTTTGCCTATATCAAATGAATCAAGTGAACTCAAAACCATATTCTATTCATTTCACTGAGCTCTTAGTCCATAAAAATTGTTTATTATGGGGATGTAGAGTAATCATTCCACCAACTCTTTGTACTAATATTCTTAAATGAGTTACACTTAGCTCATCCAGGCATTGTAAAAATGAAGGTCCTTGCTCAGTCATATGTACGGTGGCCATCTATGAATAGAGACATAGGAACCATTGTCAACAATTGCTCCAATTGTCAGCTTATCTGACATATATCTACACAGGCTCCAGTTCACCAACGGGAACGTAAGACAGTTCCTTGGAGTCATCTACACATTGATTTTGCAGGCCCTTTTCAGGACAAGTGTTTTTTGTTTTACTCAACTGATACTCCAAGTGGATGGAAATTCGTCAAGTACAAAATACGTCAGCACAAGCTACAATTGTGACACTATACGTAATATATCGCAACTCATTGAATCCCACAATCAATGGTTTCAGACAATGGACCGCAATTCATCTCAATTTGCCATGATTACACAACAAAATGGAATTAGGCATATTAGAATATCACCATATCATCTGGCTGGAAATGGTCAAGCCGAACAAGCTGTTCAGTGTATGAAAGAGAGTTTAAAACTTATCACTGGCGACTAGAAAAAACGCTTATCAAGCTACTTATTGTCACAGCATATTACCCCACATTCGTCTACAGCGCTGAGCCAGCTGAACTTTCATTCAAATGCCATCTACGTTCATGCTTAGATTTGATGCATCACGATAGCATTGAAAGTTATACTAGACAATTTGCTACTACCTCTTGCCAATTTTCATCTGGTAGTACTGTTTTCGTACGTCAGAGTGGAAAAGAATCAACATGGATTCCAACACCATGTACATCGTAGACTGGGCGCAGTTACATAAGAAATCGCAACACCCACTAGCTTCAAACAAAGACACGTGGGTCACATGCGTGCTTGAAACAGCATGACCTCGCCTAATAATGAAGAAATTACTCCACTTACAATGCAGAATAACGAAAAGTCTTCTTCGCCAACACTGCAACAAAACTGAGAACAATCACAAATATTTCAAATTGATTCGGCAACTGTGACAAGTCTCCCAACAGCAGCACCCCAGACTCGACTGCAACAACAAAGCCGACAGCCATCCTACTTGAAAGATTACATACTCTGGTCCAAGGGGGAAGGCGTGTAATATATTGTGTTGTCACCAGATGATACACCTAACTTTTCCCCTTTAAAGCTGTATATACAGGGTGTCCCATGTAACCTGTACCAGCGAAGGTCTGT
>JAHWFO010074394.1:302548-338189 GCA_023313115.1 Rhysida immarginata | reverse complement strand
CTGTGTTTCCGTCCACTTCATTATTGCATTTCTCCACATTGGGTGACTTTCATTATCAATTGTTTTTAAGATTTATTTTATTTTTTTTATTTTTTAATCAAAAGGAGTTATTATTTTAAATTAATTAATATTTTGTTTCATTTTCAGATTTTTTAAAATTTTGGATGGTTTTAGCTGTAACTTTTTCTGTGAAGTGATTCTTTGAGATTTTCTTTGTTAGTATTATGGCTAGCACATGTGTTCGTCTGTAACAACACTAAATACCTAAATTCTAACTACTACTAGCTCAGATTTTGATCACAAAATTAAAATTTCTGTTTGAGAGAAATTGTTACTTGATTTCAACTTGAAAAAAAATTACTGAACTCTGACTGAATAACTTCTGATAATTTTAAAAACTTTATGGGTTCCTTAGCTCTCAGAAGAGCACAAAAAAGTTGGTACTTTATACGGCATTTTTATGCAAAAAAGGAGTTCAAAGTTCATACAGTCGAAAATGGTGAAATTAGAAATGTTAGATAAAAAGATGTAAAATAACGTACTTAAATTAGAATCATAATTATTTTTTCACATTGTGCTAAATAAAACAACAGAAATAATCTTAAGAAATCATTTATTTATTACTGTTTTCACAATAAATGTTCAAAGTGCCTGCCACCTGCCACAATTCACAGACGGCACCGACGCAAAAAATTACCGCGCAAATCTCGGAATGCTTGGGTTTTTTGTCGTATTATTTCTTGAGCTTCATTTAGTTTAGTTTTCAACTCCTCCAAACTCGAGAATTCGTGATGGTACAACAATTCCTTATAGCATCCCCAGATAAAAAAAATCTATGGGGTTCAGGTCAGGTTCTGGCGTGTTGATAAAGTGACATCCGAATCTGCCATGGCCTCCACTTGCCTGCACCCGTTGTTTACCTAAATTGGCCTATCTCACTGTGTTCCTAAATTTTGCTTTAAATAAAAGTTGTATTTGCGAGTAAAATGTTATGTAAATACGTTATTTTACATCTTTTTATCTAACATTCCTAATTTCACTATTTTCGACTGTATCAACTTTAAAATCCGTTTTCGCATAAAAATGCCGTATGACGTACCAAGTTTTTTGTGTTATTGTGAGAGCTAAGGAAATCATAAAGTTTTTAATATTATCAGGAAGTTATTCAGTCAGGGTTAAGTAATTTTTTTTCAAGTTGAAATCAATTTTGTGATCAAAATTTAAGTTAGTAGTAGTTAGAATTTTGGTGTTTAGTATTGTTACAGACGAACACACATGCTAGCCATAATACTAACAAAGAAAATCTCAAAGAATCACTTTACAGAAAAAGTTATAGCTAAAACGTCCAAAATTTAAAAAAATCTGAAAATAAAACAAAAAAATTCATATCTCGAAAACTACAAAAAACCACGGAACATACTGATAGGTATTGGTGTCCCCAGACCACAGACCTTCGCTAGTACAGGTTACATGGGACATCCTGTATACAAGTATCGACAACGGACACAAATTTCGCCATTTTTGGCAGTTTCGTAGGCTCAAATGCTTATTAAAATTCTCGAAAATCACTGTTTTTTTATGGAATTTAACGCTCATCGTAAGTATACATAAATTACATAAAAAAACGAGTGATTTTTTAATTTTAATAAGCAGCCTATAGTGAGTGAGCCTACGAAAAGGTTAAAAATGGTGCCAGTTGTCCATATTTGTACATATAGAGCTTTATTTCCCGTGGTTGCCATGCAGTCATAACAAACACTTTCGATTTCATCCTAACTTATGTAATCACGTTTGTTCTCTCTGTCTCACTCATATATATTTAATCTTAAGTAAGTTAATGAATCCTTCTATTGATCAACCTACCTGTGCATTGTTTCATCCCATGACACAACAAGTGTTATAATTGAATTTTTTGTTAAAATTCATCCTAACTTCAGGAAAATAGATAGTTAATTTTGGGAGACCTTGCCTTATGAAAAATAATGAAAAATGTATGCAGGACCTTGCCTGCATCCCTCCCTTCCAAGGGGACTAGCTGATGAAACCTATTATTTCTGTACTCTGCTGTGATGTTGTGATAATGATTTCACATATTGTTATAAATTCAAATTTAAAAAAGTAAATGATCAAAGTTGCAGGTTTTTGAACAGAAAAATATAAATAATTTGCACAGTATGTTTTTTGAATTTCAAAGATGTTACAATCTTCTGATTTTGGCTGTATTTTGGAATTTCCTTATAGGTTATGTATGTATCATACAGGGTGTATCCGAAATGCTGTCACAAAAATTTTATGCATATTCCCCATGGCAAAGTAAGCAAATTAATCCCTATAAACAAGGTTCCAAAACTCAACGGTTTTCTCGCAAATGCCAACTGAACTTTTGCATGCCCATGATTTAGTGGCTGACTTTTAGCAGGAGGTGCTACAGCAGATGTTCAAAATGGTGGCTATCGGTTGCTACACAGGCCTCAACACATCTGGCAATTGACTTTTGCACACGTTCCAGCTGTTCTGGCTGGTTCCTGATCAAATTGAGCTATGATGCGGTCCCACAGCTGAGCAGGAGTGTCGACTGGTGTGGCATACACCTCATCTTTGACATGTTCCCAAAGATAAAAATCGATGGGGTTAAGATCCAGGGATCGAGGAGGCCAGGCTGCAGGTCCGGATCGTGCAATCCATCTGTCTCGGAATTGGTCATTGAGGAACTGATGTGCAATACGACTAAAATGTGGAGGTGTGTCATTGTGCATAAACCACATGTCTAATCATCGTTGCAATGGAACATCGTCCAGAACGTCTGGTAGGACTTCATGCATTAGCTGTATCAAGAAGTCATGGTACAATGGTCCAATCAATCTCGGTGATGTTCACAAGCACCTCATCAGAAAACAAGATCTGACTAATGAAATCGGGATTCTCAGCACACCTGGTACAGGACCTGGGATTAATTTGCTTACTTTGCCATGGGGAATATGCATAAAAATTTTGTGACATCTTTTCGGAAACACCCTATATATTAGCAAAACGAATGAATTTTGCAAATTCTATTCTTAAAACATAAATATTCGTAACTTTAATATGTAATATTTGCTTAAAATATCTAATTCATTATTATTAAAAGTGAGATCCATTAAATTGACTACAGGATTAATAATCGGGTAAAATGGACTATTAATTTTTGGCTTTGGGGAAAGAAACATCTTTGGCAATTTTAAGTTTAATGTCAATCAGTCCTATTCAGTCTTGCCTATTTAGCACTTCTTTTGAGCCCTCTAGGGCGAAAATTTTCAATTTTGCGCAGTGGCACTATTTTAGGGTGGTGTTCTTTTTCTAGCACAAAATTTAGCGCTATAGTAGTATTTTAGCAGGATTTTAATGCTTTTTAAACGAGTTTTACAGTATTTCAAAAATGATAATTCATGTCTGTGTAAAACGTTTAAACATCCTAAAACACTACCTTTAGGCTCACCAACTTTGATCATTTAGTTATTTAAATTTGAATTTATAACAATATGTTAAATCATTGACAATACTTTTAGTTTCCTAAATTCAACAAAAAAATAATAAATAAATAAAAACAGATATAAAAATATTCAATAACTGATTATTCTTATTATGTAAATATACAAAATTTAGACTTGAAAATTTAAACCCAAAATTGTTAAAAATTAATAGGTCATTTTAAACCTATATTTTGTATACTTACATGATAAGAATAATCAGTTATTTAATATTTTTATACTTATTTTTATTTGTTTATTAATATTTTTTAAGGTAAGGAGTTAAATGTATTGTCAATGAATATTAAACACTTCAATGTTAACAGAATGTTACATCATTATCACCACATCACAACAGAGTAGAGAAATAATAGGTGTCATCAGCTAGTCCTCTTGAATGGGGGGGGGGGTCGATTTTGTAATAGTTTTCATTATTTTTCCTAATGTACCTAGGGTCTCCCAAAATTAACTATTTATTTCCCTGAAATAGGGCAAATTTTAACAAAATGTTCAATTATAACACTAAAAACAGATTTATAATTTTATGTCATTTCAACAGTTCATACTTTTTAACACACATTTAACATGAAAACAAATAAAATTGAGCATTAAAGCACATTATACAATTTTACTGAAATAGATAATTAACACTATATTAAATAATTTCTATAAAGGGTAACACAGTAAATTTTAGAAAACTACCATATTAGTAACGTTTATTTATTAAGTATAAACAGATTTTTAATAAATTAGAAAAAGGTTAAAAATTAAAAGAAAAAAAGATATCTGGATACAAATAGTTTCGGCATGCTTCGTCTTCGTACAGCAATTATGATCGATTGGATTGTTCAGGTAAAATCTGACTGAGTTTGTAGAAAACTGCAAAGTCCACGAGCATGCGCACTTGATCAGGAGCAGGGAAATTAATCCGTTCATAAGAACGTTAAAAGAATACTTGGGGGAGGAGAGCGTTGGGGTGGGCCCATAATAAGAAAAAAAAGGGGGAAGGAGAGCCAATGTGATTGTTGCATTCTTAATTAAACAACCTGTGACTAAGTCAGTTTAATTTGATGTTTATTTAAAGGTTTAAGTAACCCTCTTTATTTAAAGGGTTACACGATAGGTGTGGGTGTTTCTTGTGTCAAACATCAATATTTGAAAACAAAAGCAGACAATTGCCTGAATTTTCCATTACTGCTTGAGAGATAATTTCTACATGAAACTTTCAGGGACTATGGCAGTCAAGTGAACTTTAATCGAGAAGAAGAATTAAGAACACTAAAACCATGCGAAGGTTAGGGTTAGTTATTCTGTCAGACAATTTCCAACCTCGTGGAACTATTGTGTATTTTAATAAGGTATTCAATTTTCTTTTGATCTTAGGCTTACCTGGAATCATTGTGTGATTGAGAATGATATGGCTTCTGATGGATTTTATTCTTGTTTTTTTTGTATATTTTGATTGCCTTCTTTTTATTTGCCTTTAAAAACTGTTTTTGTAGTTTACTTGTTGATTCTGCCTGCCTTTGCAAAGCTACCTAGGATATCTTTGTCTCTAGTGATTTGTTATTAGCGTTGTTTCTTACCTACAGACGGAAGAATTATGCATAGTTCCAGGTTGGCCACCAGGTTGCGATCTCATAATTCAGTGCGGGATTGGCCCTGGGTATAAATAGGGGAGCTGGATTTTCAAATGGCATTCAGAATTAAGTTCTCATTCCGATGGGACTTCAAGAACGACTCTTTCCATGAAATGCTAGGTGACAAGTATAAGGTTCCAGTTTTATAATTATAATTATTCATATGAGAATGCAATCCCAAACATTAATTATTCTTATTCTTTGCTTTATTAAAACTATTGATTTGTTTACTTGAACATTCTTGAACTGAGACAAGTTACGAGAGAGAGTTTATTCCTGTTTTATTAAATTTCTAAAACTGGAAAAATAATTTTGTTGGAAGTTTTAGAATCTTTTTTCTGAAGGAAAGTTTCCTTCTCTTTTCAAGTTTGTTTATTGCCCAGATTTCGGAATGCTTTTGGCTTTCATTCCCCTTTCTCTGAAAAGCAATGACAGGCTCTTGTGGGATGATCCATAGGGTTAGCACATATATGGACACAGATTGAAGCCTTTGAAATTACGGCTGTTTATAAAGACAGGTCAGTTTGGAAAGAAAGAGCAGAATGTGTGGATAAAGTAAAGACACCGAAGGGGGAAAGTTTATGGTGGTTGTGGGACGAATTGGTGCCTAATTCAAGGGTCCAGAGACGGGCTTTTGGCTTCATTTTTAACCCTGCTTTTGACCCCCCAGATTCCACATCCATGACATCATAATCAATTGTGGATTGGTTGATTTCAAACGAGGGAACTTCTATTTTTCTGAGATACAGAGTTCTCCTAAACTTTGCACCATCTAGAGCACCATCTCCTAGACTTTGCACTTTTTCCAATTTTGCCCTTTATGTCTTGTAGAGGGAATACCAAAATCTCTTTAGTTTCATTCATTATTTCCTTTAACTGAATGATGCAAAAGTTTTTTAATGTTAGATATCATATAGTTGTGACTCAACTAATACAATGCCAGTTATCCCATAAAATTCTGTTAGTATTTGTCTCCAAAATGGTGCGACCACAATCGAAGACTCCTAAGGAAGCATTTGCAGACCAGCAAGCCTAGACTCCTAAGAAGCAAGACATTGACTCATCAAAAGAGTGTATGTTTAATCTATTTTTCCCTGGCCATAAAAAGCATTTTCTTTTTTATAAATTCTCATTGTTTACATTTTACTGAAATGTATATTGGTTCACATTCATATTTACGGGAATATGACTAGATTAGTGATGCTAGTTAGATCAAAGTAAAAATTTCTTATTTTAAATGAATAAATTTTATTGTTATTTTTAGTCTTAAAATTGAGCTCCTCTTTCTTGTCTCAATCCCTTGGGCATGAGACTGTGATGGATGAAATTCTAAGTAAGATTTTGGTATTGGGTTTTAAAATTAATTGGTAATTGGTTAGTTAACAATTTTCCCGACAGTAGTCGGGGGGGGGGGGGCGCAGTTGATGAACAAATTTATTGGACATAGTAATTAAGGTGAAGTAAACCGGACCCTTACATAAATTGATGCAGTGGGACAGGATATTTAAGTTATTAAATAAATTGATTTAATTCTGAAGGTATATTTGAGAATTGCATAAATAAAATAAAAATACAATTTTATGACCTAGGAGGGTATATTAAGTGGCAAATAAATTTTGACATCTTAGAGAGAGAAAGATGGCTCAAGCAAGTGAAGTTGGTCATTATGACGGGTCTACGGATCCCACCATATTTTTTCAAAAAAGTGATGAGATTGGCACTGGATGTAATTGGGTACCAGAATATAAATTAAATATAGCAAAAATCAAGTTGACTGGGAATGCTCAATTTTATTACAGGCATGATCAGGCTATGATAGGGATAAACAATTTTGATGAATTAAAGAAAAAAATAATAGAGATTTGGCAAAGAGCTGAAATATTATTTTCCGAATGTCATCAGGAAAAAGAAGAATCTATTAGACTATGCTATGCATATTCAGGCACTGGGAAAGAAAACAATGATTCAGGTACAGAGGGTAGGTCAGGATGCAGATGTTAAAAGAGCATTCATGAAACAGATATTAGAAGAAAAAATTAAAGATAAATTCTTAGAAGGATTACGACCAAATTTACAAAAAACAGTACTGTTTAGAAAACTGAATAATTTAGAAAAAGCTATTAATTATGCAGAAGAAGACGAAGAACTTGAATTAAAAATCGCGATGGGAAAGTATGGGCTAAAATTAGTAGGAAAAGGTGACGTGGAATTGGCAGAAGATAAAAAGAATTAGACATTAATGCATTAATTATGCTCTGTCCAATGAAAGTTGGAGTGGGTGTGTCCAGTTAATCTTCCTATTTCAATTGTTAAACATTGTTGATTCTACTTTGGCAACATTGTCTAACAATTTAAATAGGAAGTTTAACTGGACACGCCCAGTCCAACTGTCGTTGGATAAAGTATAGTAAATTAGTGGACAAAATGTTAAAATTAAGAGAAATAAACAATTGCGAGAACAGCCGCCTGAAAGAATAGAAATGCAAGGAACAGTTAGAGAACCACACAAGCGCGATCATAGACCACATGACAATAGAATAAAGCATGGGAATTTAACAGTTATAGATGGAAGAAACAATGTTCGTGAAACATGGACAGATATCATTTGTTTTAGCTGTCATAAACCTGGACATAGAGTGAATATGTGTTATAAGTCATTGCGAAGGACACACCCAACTTTTTTGTCGAACATAGATGAGGTCTCATGAGGGACAAGCTAAAACACTTGTGAATCAACAAACTAGAGCAAATCAGGGTAGAGAACACGCAACTTAGCCAAAAAACATTCAGAACTCCTCCCCCCAAAGACAGGGGGTGGGAGGTCAGTAAATAAGCAAGCTGCTCAATTGCTCATGAGTAATAACCCAGGACCTAAGGAATTAATTATTACAGGGAAAGGAGAGCCATTCACTATTAAATTTCTCCCTATAGCAGATCAAAAGTAAATTTTATTGATGCTAATACTTGAGCATATTAAAAGCTAATGGGTGCAAAGTAAAAGAAGTTAGTAGACCAGAAATAAAATTAGTGGCTTAATAAGGCATAATTTTGTATCAGAAGGTTTTTGTTCACTTGATTTCAGCTTTGGGGAACAAAATTATAATTTTACACGTTACATTTGGAAACGAAGTGATGCCTCTTATCATGCCATCCTAAGAAGAGATAGGCTCCATAAATTTGCGTTTATAATTGATTTTAAACGTGCTATTTTGCATGATGAAATTCATAGAATTCCATTCGAAGATTCGTGGCAGAGAAAGTGAGTTAAGAAAAACACCTGTAGCATATGAACAAAAATGTGTATGATACCAGTGACCCTTGATGTCAGTTTTTTCTCCTGACAGTCAGTTGATCATAAATACAGGAAAGGATCAAAATTGGCTTTTGTTGGATTAGATAATATTCATTTCCATTTCAAATGCTAAACTGCAGTTAACGAACAGATAGATGCTATTCCTGGAGTTGCAAAAGAAATGTTTCTATTCCTCCATATTCAGAAGTAGTATTTGAAGCTAAAATTAAGGAGGAATCATTTAAAAATCGAATTGGTGTATTAGAACCTAGAGAAATTGATATAAGTCTTATTGGTGCTAAGGTTTTGGCAAAAATTTCTCATTGGATGAATTCTTCTGGAGAAACTTTACAAAAGAGAAAAATTTTAGGAAAACTGTATGGAGCTGAGGAGGAGGAAATTGAATTCAATAACACTATTGATAAGAACGACAGGAAACCACTAATCCACATAAGATCTTGAATCTTATGTGGATTAGTGGTTTCCTTTCATTCTTGTCAAGTTGTCCACAGTTTCTGGCTCTATTTGCTTCCATTAACACTACTGATATTAGCACAAACGATAAAATTGATAGAATTGAATTTTTGAGCATGTTTAAATTAGATCATTTAGATCCTGAAAAAAATAAAATCTCTAAAAGAGGTTATATTTGCATATTCAGATGTATTTGCAAAATTTGAATTTGATTTGGGGAAATGCAAATTAGCATATCATACTATAAACACAGGGGATTCACCTCCAATTGTACAGCAACCTTACCGTATTCCTTACTAACAAAGAGAAGCCATGAATAAATTAGTTGATGAATTGTTGAAACACGACATGATCCCTTGCAGCTGCTCACCCTGGTCTGCACCAGCATTATTGGCTAAAAATAAGCACGGAACTTACCGAATTGTAGTAGATTATTGAAAATTAAATGCTGTTACCAAGATTGTGACTATCCGCTCTCCAATATTAATGAAACTTTATCACAATTATTTTCAAAATTTTTTTCCATTTTACATGCCAATCAGGGCTGATTTCCATTAGAAATAAATGAAAATGAAAAACTGCATTTGCCATGATTGATAATAAATTTGAATTCAATAGATTGCCCATGGGCTTGTGTAATGCGCCTGCACTATGGCAAAGAACAACAGATTTTATAATTCGAGGATTAAAAGATAGAATTTTAGTGTATCTCAATGACTGGCTAGTCTTTGGAGAGACCTGTGATAAACATTTGTAGTTTGTAAGATTTATTCGAGTGTTTAAGAGATGTTAATTTTAAATTTTTAAACGATAACGTTAACTTCTGGCGACATGTTTCAGAGGAAGGCATGTAGAATCATTTTAGGCCTTGCTAATTATAGAAGGCATGTAGAATCCTTTAGCACAATAGCTAAGCCTTTAATGAATCTAACAACGAAAGATATCAGTTTTGTTTGGACTGATGAAGTGGAGAAGGCATTCCAATCTCTGAAACAAGCTTTAATAACAAAAGCCCAGACTTTGAAAAAGAATTCTTAGTAGCTACAGATGCTAGCTCTTTTGAACAACAAAAAGATTTAAATTGGAAGGAAATTATTGAGCACTTAAAAACAAATCAGAACACTCGCCAAACATTCACCAGATAAAATAGAAAATTTCTTTTTAGACAAACAACCTTTTATATCATGTCAGAAAATCTCAGGATAACAAGGAAATCTGGGAACAATTAGTAGTACCTAATAGCCTGATTAAATAAGTTTTATATGTCTTCCACCATCCTCCCACATCTGGACATTTAAGAGCAAAAAGAATGCGTAAATAATTAGTCAAACTGTTCTATTGGCCTAGCATGAGGCAAGATATTCAGAAGTATTGCTCGAAGTGCGATAGGTGCCAGCATTGGTCACCTTAGGAGAAACCTTTACTTGATTTTCCAGCTGCAAAACATCCATTCTATCGCATTAGTTAGGACATGATGGGTTCTCTTCCTCATTCTAATTCAGGAAATTATAATTCTAATGATTATAGATAATTTTAGTCATTTTATGGAAGCTCTTTCAATGGCCGACCAGAAAGCAGAAACAATTGCTAAGATGCTCATTGAAAGCATATTTCCACGTTATCCAATCCCAATAAAAATTCTGAGTGACAGAGAAACAAATTTCAGCGTTGGGTAGCGTTCCCTTCCTCTGGGAAGTTAGTTGTTTTCGGTTTGCGGTCGGCTTCACCGGCGGTCGTGAGCGAGATAGGCCATGTTAGTAATCTCTGCAGCGTCTGCCGACGTTTACCATTTCTCGTTTATTTACCCAGTATGATATTAGTTCCTGGGTTCAGTGTTTTCTTAATGTTTCTACTGGTTTATGTATTTCAATGTTTTATTGGGCGTGGACTGCCCTTATGCCTGTTTTTTTCTTTTTTGTTTGTTTCCTCGATGGCATCGTCACGACTTCTCCAGCTCTGCATTTTTTGAATGGCCCATCCACACTCATTTTTCTTCATAGTTTTGCTGTCTACCGGCGCTTTCTTCGTTCTACATTCGATGTTCATCACCAGATTCAGCCGCGGTATGCGTCCGCGGACTTCCTCTACTCCTGGCCGTGATTTTTGAACGTCGTCGTTGGACCATGTTATGCCTTCTTTGTGGCTTCAGAGGCAACAGGACGCAGGTTTGGTTCACAATTTGCCTACATTTATTTTTTCTACTAACTCTTGTTTAACTCTTACTATCTTTTAGCCCTTATTATTAGTTTGCAGTTCTCTTTTAGCTTTACCCTTCCCTGGGTGGCTTTCCTTCTCCTTGCTGTTGCGTTTTTGTTTCTCTTCAGGTGCCTCGGACTTTCCTTTCTTCAATCTTCCTGCATCCAGTTTGCCCTCGACTGCAGTGCGTGCGTCGATTCTACATTTGGTTCTCCTTTGCGGACTCTGTTGTTTTTTTACGTCTTCCTTTGATACGTCAACTTCAAGTCCCGTTTTGCTGTCATTGTCTTCCTGTGTCCAGTCTTTTGTATTTTTTTATTTCTAATTATTTTTATCTTTTATTACCAAGTGAATTGAGATTCTTTTGTATCCTAATTATCTTATTGTCTTTTAATTATTTTCTGCCCTAAAATGTATCATTTGATTTTTCCTTGGGTTTTTTATTCTCTGTAATAAAAATTACAATTTTAACTTGGTAACCTTTTGAGTTGGGTTTTTTACTTTTTACTGCCCTTTATCTGAATTTTTACTCCGTGATTCTGGGATTTTAAGGAGAGGGTTCCCTTTAATTGTAATTCTTACAGTTTGTTTAATAATTTTTTGTATTTCTTTGGGATATTCTATCCAGATCTGTAATTTATCTTCACTTTACTTTCCCCGGGGTTATCCACCTACTAGTAAGACTTTAATCCTTTATCCCGCTTACCTTAATGCACCCCTTGGCTGTATGTGTCACCAACTGGCACGTTCCAATACAAATATTGGTAGTTTTAGAGAGGATGTAAAGCGTGCAAATTTGAAAACTACCAACGGTATTGCCAACCTTAGCAATGCTATCAAAGAATTTATGGGCTCTACCATTACGTCCATTTCGCCCATGTTAGTGGATAATGCTGTTCCTCCACATGATTGTAAAGAAGGTCCTGCAGGTCTGGGTGGGGTCAGCGACAGTAGCTCCTCATCAAGAACAAGCACAAGGAGGAGGCTTGACAATGACTCTGTTGACATTGATGGAGGTGACTGGCGGACTGCACAGAATAAGAGGAACAAAGGAGGTGTCAGGATCGACAATATCAAGTCCACTTTTGATGTTAGCGCTAGTGCCTCTCTAGCCCTTCGTGCTAACAAAGCTAAACACAGTTCTTCCCATATTAATGTCACCCGTGAAAAGGGAGCAATATATATCACACCAATCATCGTTCGTCACCATGGGAAGCCAATAAAAGAGATTTTGGAGGAGATCAAAAAGCACGTATATTTTGACAAAATTACCGCCCAAACTGGTCGAAAGGACACCATAAAGATCAGGTGTCATGACGAAGAGAGTCATAAAACTCTTGTGTCTGGAGTGAAAAGCAATGATGTGCTTAAGATCCAGCATCATCAACTTAAATCCGAGAAAACGCTTAAATACGTTGTCCGAAATGTTGATACAACTTATGATCTGGAAGACTTTTGCAAGACCTCAGGAAGGCAAACTATTTTCCTGAAAAAGCTATCAGGCTTAAGAAAGCAAATGGTGCAGTAGAAGTGCCAATGGTTTTGGTCTTACTTGAAAATAATCAGCACAATAAGTTTTTTTTAGTTTGAAGTGTGTCGGTCCTCTTGCTGTTATTGTTGAGTTATTTAGAGGCAACAAAAGGCCCTTGCAATGCTATAATTGTTTACGTTTTGGTCACGTATCCGAAGGTTGCACTGAGTCACCTCGATGTAATAAGTGCGCTGGCGACCATCAGTCGAGGGATTGCACTAACATAAAAGGCAAAGACCCCCAAAATGTATACGTTGTTCTGGTCAGCACACATCTAGGTACACCAAGTATCCCAAATATCCACAAGTCAAAAGGATGCAAAGCACCAAAGTGGTAGAGGGAAAATCCTATGCTTCGGTTGCATCCAGTTCTGCTGATACCAGGGACACACGTACGTTCGACCACAATCAATTGCGTGATATTTACAGGTTTCTAGGAAATTTGCTAAATCAGTATAAGGAAAGTGGAAAAGCAGTGCCACAAATTGCCTCTCACGAATCTAACAAATGATTATGGACAGACAGACAAGATCGTAAATCAACGGAAACTTTGTTGCAATATTTGGAATGCAAGGGGAATCGCTCGCAAGTGCATCGAGTTCTACAATTTTCTTACAAATTGGAATGTCGATGGCCTTCATGTGCGACACGCACCTGAAATCTACTCAAGTCTTCACCTTGCCTGGATATCGTGTTTATCACAAGGATCGGCCACTGGGGAAAAATGCCAGCCACGCTTTTGGTGGAGCGGTGATCATTGTAAAGGATGGCATTGATCATCATGAGTCTGTCACTCCAAACTTTGTGGGAATGGAAGAAGTCTCCGTGATTATAAACGACGTGGACACAGGTGAAATCAAGTTCATCTCTCTATATAACTCACCCAAGCACAAGCTTGATCCATGCGAACTTGATGAGCTGCTGTCTGGGCCCATTGCAATTGTTATTGCAGGCGACTTGAATGCCAAGCACCATGCGTGGAAATCCAAATGCTCCAATCAAAATGAGATGCAGTATCTTATATGGATATACCTTAAACGAGATTGACACCTTCATTGCTGGTCCCCTTGATGACTTGTACTACTGCGACCACTCACCTGTTAGCGACGTGCTGGATATTGCAGGTCTTAAAGGTTTCCTCAAGCCCCATAATATATTCACAGTTGACGACTTATCTTCTTACCACCATTCAGTGATGCTTTATGTTTGAGTGCTTAAGCATCGATAAGAAGATTGTGCTCTGCTCTAAACAGGACTGGAAGCTCTTTAGGGATATTATTAGAGATAATAGCATTCCTTACATTGAGGTTATTGATAAGGAGGATATCAATAGTAATATTAATGCTATCACCTGTGTTGTCAACGATGCCACTACAGTACCTCTACTATCGATCGTAAGTGTCCTGAACATCTCGACCTGCCTCCTTATATCAGGCGTCTTATTCTCGAAAGGAATTCCTACAGAAGATTATGGCAGCGTAAGCGACTTCCCTTCTTCAAGACCAAGTACAACCGGCTTTCTCGAAAGGTTCAGGAGGAAGTTAAAGCACTACGAAATCAAAGGTGGAGCGAAAAACTGAAGTCCTTGTCTGTCCAGGACAATTCGCTCTGGGGAACTGTGAGGGCCTTAAAGGGTAACAGACCAATCCAAATGCCGCCACTGCTTGCAGGCAATGGCAGTGTTGTCACCATTGACGGGGATAAGGCTCAATTGATAGCTGATTCCCTGAAAAGTCAATTTGCCACACCTGGTGAGACAAACTTGGACAGCCTCCAAAACAATGGGTGTATCGCTTACCAGTGCATCCATCGTGTTCCCACCCCTGAAGAAGTCATTAGTGCTCAAGAAATCTCCGACGTCATCAAGCGACTTAAAACCAAGAAAGCAGCAGGTATTGATTCCATCACTAACAGTGCTCTCAAGAACTTGCCTTCTAATATTAATCTCGATCATTACCAAAGCCATGAATGACTGCTGGAAACTTGGTTACTTTCCCGACAAGTGGAAAGAGTCCGTAATAGTTACCATACCAAAGCCTGGTCTAAACCCTGCTCTTGCTATCAGCTATAGACCCATAAGCTTGCCACCTCTGCTATCAAAAGACTTTGAACGCATCATTCTGAAGAGGTTTAACGAATTCTGTGTAGCAAATAATCTCGTTCGTGATGAGCAATTTGGCTTTCGCCCAGGTCACTCCTGCCAACTTCAGATCTGGAGGCTTGTTGCAGATCTAAACACTCCTCTTAACTGTGCCAAGTATGGTGGTCTTGTCTTTTTGGATGTCCATAAAGCTTTTGATCAGGTTTCGCACAACGGCCTTATATAGAAGATGATTACTTGTGGTTTTTCGGACCAACTGATTACCTTGATTAGTTTCTTTCTGTCAAACAGGACCTTTCTGGCTTCTTGCATAGTTCAGTGTATTTCCCCTGGGTACTTCCTGGTTGAGTATGGTAGTGAAAGCGTTGCTTCCGGATCGCTCGTTTCGTTTTCCCTGTGCTGTTTGATTGTTGTTGTCTAGTCTCATTGCAAACCTTCTCATTGTACTCATCACTACTTCTTATTTGGACTCGAAGCTCTTCATTATAAAGGCTGTT
The DNA here is from genome assembly GCA_023313115.1 of Rhysida immarginata. Lineage (NCBI taxonomy): Eukaryota > Metazoa > Arthropoda > Chilopoda > Scolopendromorpha > Scolopendridae > Rhysida > Rhysida immarginata. The sequence goes on along the minus strand of JAHWFO010074394.1, from coordinate 322,953 downwards.
ATTCTTCTCTATACAGGTTAGTTTTTTTTACTTCATTTATTTATTCTTAAGTTAAGTAAAGTTAATTTGCATCATTACCAACAAATTGTTAGTAAGCGAGTCTTTAATTACGTTCCATCACATTTTTATCAGTATAAAGCATGGAACCGATGAAGAAAAGGCTGCGCAGTGAATATCCCAATATGTCTGTGCAGAGTTATTTCAAATCAATTCTGGTAAGAAAAACGTTAAGTGTTTCATTCTGTGCAACGGAGATATTAAAACCAGCGGAAACTCAACCAACCAGAGGAAACATTTAGCGAGAGTCCATCCTCTGCAGTTTAAAGTTTAAAAGTGGGCAAATCAACTTGTGAAGGTGAAGGACGTCGACAACAGCACTTGGAAGGGTCACAGCAGCAGCACCTAACATGCGTTAAGATCATCTCTTCTTCAGCGTCCTCCACTTCCAGCTGCTCTATTATGTCCAATCATGTAGATGAAATTGAAGATGATCTAAAAGTGGAATTAACTACAGATATTGAGAATGGTGAATACTACAGTATATAATACTTACAAATTTATACTTCATAATATTAGGGATATTGTATATTCTAATTTTTTTTCGCAATCGTAAATTTCGGAAGATGTTACTGCTGCCTCACCACCATCTGAACCATTTCAGTGTAATAGTAGCAGTACATCTGCACCATCAAATGAACGTCAACTGACAATTACACAAACAGATTTGGATATGGCCATATTTAGCGGTAAGTATAATGGTAATCCATTTTAGGAAAAATATTTATATGTAATAATAACTTTTTTAAAAAAATATTTTTTGTTTTTTAATTCAGCTAGAGGATCAAAGTGGAATACATAATTTTGTACTATATCGTCAAAAGAAACGAGCCGTTTGCCGTAGTTGAGAGCAAAGAATTTATAATGCTAATGAAGTTCACTTGCCCTCTCTGAGGGATGGGCAATATATTTTGATATTATCATTATCGCGATATTTACGTTTGATATATCGATATTTTTTGATATTTTATTGTGCTAATATATCGTTCGATATGATATTTTTTCTTGATATATCGGATTTTCATACTTTGTTCGTCTGGACAAACGTATACATTTTTTTTTAATTTTATCTTTTTTGTTGTTTTTTTCTTTGTCAAACACGTATTCATGAAAAGCGTGTGACGTGGCTCCCATAGATATAGTGCTATGTGATTGGCTGTAATAGTCGTAATTTTGTGTGATTGGCTGTGTTTTATCACATTGTGACTGGACAGAACACATTTATAGACTCGACTCTGGAGATTTAATTATTTCAGTCTGTTACAATATTACCTGCCTGGGAAAACAATCTTTCCACAGGCACGGATGTAGCACTGGAAAGAAGATACTTTCAATATTTCAGTCCTTTGTTTAATAGATAAGCATAACTATAAGATGAATTTATCCAAAATGAAAACGGATTGTTATCCCGTGTGATGACTGGACGTGAAAGATAATGTTTTAACTCCACGTGAGGTTCACCTTTAGTTTGTTCTGTAAAATCATTACAGTTTTTTAATACCAGACCTTCATGATAGTCCCACAGGCTTTGGTCGTCGTCTTCAGCATCATCGATTGCAGATGCCTCATCAGATCCATAAATAGTATTTTGTTTTTTGTATGCTTTTATCTCGTATTCTTTTATGAATGATAAATTCAACTTCATCGTCCTGCTAGGAAAGGACTCCTCCGTATCCTCTGGATGACTTAACTAGGTTCATCTGGCTTCTTTCCTATTTCAGCGTATTTCTTTTGGATATAATACTGGACGAGTATCGCAGTGGAAGCATAGCTTCCAGACCGCTCGTTTTGCTTTTTCTTCCCTGCACTGTTCGATTGTCAATTGTCGATAGATTTAATTATTCATAAATTTGCATCTGACCAGAGCAGGGTATTAGTTCTTCATCCAAGTTGTATGTTGACTATTTAAATATTACGTTACCTATTATCTTGCATCATGCAAGTTCAGGGTTCCCACATTCTGGATAGTCAGGGAAATGAAACGTAGTCAGGGAAGAATGGCTATTTTCATGCATTTGTCAGGGAAATGAGACTCTTCCTGGGAAAAGTCAGGGAAAAGATTTTAATGGAGACATCTATACTTCAATTTATATGTCCAGTTACGGACCAGGAGGCAAAAATTCTTGAACAAGCCTCGTAATACTGATACTAATACTAATTTTGTATAATGTGACAACTAATAATAATAATAATATTGTGTCTGAAAAGCTGCTGTAGAGACATGTGTTTTTTAAAAATATTACAATTTGGTCAGGGAAATGAGACCATCGATGTCAGGGATAGTCAGGGAAATGAGATACAGACTTTCTGTGGGAACCCTGAGGTTGCATGGACTAGAATTTCGTGATCTAATTTATAATATAATTCGGCGACATTGCCTTATTCAACGCGCATTTAAAAAGGTTGTTTAGTCAAATGAATATTATAAAATCAATATTCTCATTTTGTTTTTTCTTTTGCTAAAAAATTTTCTTAAAAGTATGATAATTTTCTTAAGTGTGGCCTCTACGTACAGGACTGTAGAATGGCGCCTTTTCGCAACGTACAAAGTGACAAAATGGTTCTGAAAAAAGTGAAGCAATGTTTTAAAGCAACAGAAAAGAAGAACGTTTTCCAGTATATTCACTGCACCCGACAAGTGAAAACTAGCGGAAACACTACCAATTTAAAGAGCCACGTTTGGAACCGTCATAAAAATTTATTATCAGCTTTGATTGAGGCAAGTGAATTTAGTAAACCAGCAGGCATTAGAACTCGAACACCAACTCTTGAAAGTGATCAACTCTACTTGATCCTCGTTTCAAAAAGCTCCATTTCACTAAACCTGCAGCTTGCACTGCAGCTTTAGATGTAGTTAAAGCCGAGATAAATGAATACGAAAAACAAAATACTATTAATGGATCGGATGAGGCATCTGCAATCAATGATGCTGAAGACGACGACCAAAGTCTGTGGGACTATCATGAAGGTCTGGTATTAAAAAACTGTAATGATTTTACAGAACAAACTAAAGGTGAACTTCACGTGGACTTAAAACATTATCTTTCACGTCCAGTCATCACACAGGATAACAATCCGTTTTCATTTTGGATAGATTCATCTTATAGTTATCCTTATCTATCAAAAATAGAACTGAAATATCTTCTTTCGTGTCCTACATCCGTGCGTGCAAAAAGATTGTTTTCCCAGGCAGGTAATATTGTACAGTAGAACCTCGTTTTTACGAACTTCAGGGACCAATGATATTTATTCGAAAAATCCGAAGTTCGTAAAAAACAAACCTCCCCCCCCCCTCCAAAAAAAAACAACACGTAAACCTTTAATAGGCAGTAGTTAAGAATTGTTGTCTGATGCATATTTGAAGTTATAGCATTATTTAAGTAGTTTGAAAATTCAAAAAAACCTGTCAAAAATATCGTCTGGTACATTTTTAGTTGCATACAGATGGTTGTTTAGAGTTTCTAAGGAGCTTTTAATTTGTGAGGATGTTGCTATGAATGTCGTATTTTCCAATTTCTCGCCATTGTCATTTTCTTCTTCGCCGCCATCTTTGATAAGATCGCAAAATTCGTTTTCGTTTAACGTCGGAGAAGTTAAAACATCCGCATCAATGTTAACAAACTCGGAGAATTTAGATTGAAAATTCAGCTTATTTTTCAGGATTTCCCACTCTTCAAATCCTTCAAATTCGCTATCATCATCTTCACTTCACTGGACTGCAAGTTCAGTTTCACTTTCTTTCAGCTGCATTACTTATGGCTCCCTCTGTTGGCGACGGCGGAAACTATCCAGTTAATCATCGATCACTATGGCGATAACATAAGCCAAGTGAACAAAATGCAACCAGACGAAAAAAATGCAACCAGGCCAACTTTTTACTACCAACTTCTAACTAAGTAAAATCCGAATTTCTTCGTAAAAATATTTCGTAAAGCTTATTATATGGAAATTAACAGGAGGGGGTCGGGATTTCAGAATTACTTCGTAAAATCCAGAATTTCGTAAAATGCGAATTCGTAAAAACGAGGTTCTAATGTAACAGAAAGTCGTAATAGGTTGAAACCTGAAAGAATTTCTAAATTATTATTTTTAAGTTCACTCGGCGATGACAGTGCACTTAGTTAACTTTTTTGTAAGACTGTATACTATATAAGATGTATATATACATTGTAGTAAAACTTTGATTTATTCACTTCACGTTCAGGTGTTGCTTTGACTGCAATTCAAATTAAAAGCGTTGATTTAGCTAAGTTTTAAAACTGTCGATATATCGTGATAAATATCGAACTTTTTGCGATAATATCGAAAATATAATATCGCTGATCAAGCGGTCTTCCATATTATACAAAAAAGAAAATAACATACTGAATTCCATGCACAGATTTCAAGGATTATATATGCTATTAAAACTGCAAACCGTGCTGCTTATAAAGTCTGTCTCAAAAGTATAGAGACTTTGCAAAAACTGGCACATTAGCACATCAGTAAATTTTTTGACCATACCAAATAAAACACTATTTATTCACACTGTGAACATGATTATTACATATTTTCAAAAATAAATAGCTTTTCGTTTTTTTACAAAAAAATATTTTGAAATAATCAGTACAAAAAAGTGTCTCAAAAGTATAGAGACTCACCTCCAAACTGAATGGTCATAACCTGTTTTAAATAAAATTGACCCTTTGGAATAGTCCAAATTATAAAGTAAGTTATAATTTGTATTTAATTTCTGCACAATAAAGAGTGACAATGGTGGAAAAGACATTTCTAAAGATGAAATACAATGTAAGTGATACCTGGCGGTTGACAGCGAATGGCAAGACAGAGAAATTTCTGCTGAAATTGGAAGATCCAAGCCGGTTGTACACAAAATCATTGCAGAGAAACGGATATGTGAAGCTAAGAAGAGAACAGGATGGCCAACAAGCACTACTGAACGAGATGTGCGCCAGATTTTTCCGCTTGCTGCTACTGGTACAAATTCCTTACGGAAAATACCACGTGAATTGGGTGGACAAATATCCAAAGATACTGTACACAGAAGTATTAAGGTAAATCCTGTACTTGCTTACACCAGGAAGAAGACAAAACCACGTCTAACCAAGAAGCACAAGAGAGTTCGATTGGAATGGGCTCGGGAGTGTATGTCGTGGACAGATGAGTGGTTTTCTGTAATTTTTTCTGATGAAAAGAAGTGGAACCTGGATGATCCCAATGGAAATGCATTTTACTGGCATGATTTGAGGAAGGAACCAGAATCCTTTTATAGCAACCAGCAAGGCGGTGGAAGTGTGATGGTGTGGGGTAGATTCTCCTTCAATGGGACTACCAGTTTGGCATTTTTGACTGGGAGACAAAACTCCTTAAAGTACCAAGAAACCCTAGAAAACCACTTGGTACCTTTCATGTCTTTTTTGGTTGGGAACAATGGCATTTTTCAGCAGGACAATGCTAGTATACACAAATCGCAGTCAACAAACCAGTGGTTTGAAGCACAGGGCATCAATGTGATGAAGTGGCCAGCCAAAAGTCCGGATTTGAATCCTATTGAGAACCTTTGGGCAGTGATGACACACAAAATTTATGCAAACGGTAGACAGTACTCTTCCATTGCAGAATTGAAAAGTGAAATCGAAATGGTTTGGTTTAATTTGGATCCAAGTCTTCTTCAAAACTTGATCTCATCAATGAAAGATAGAATGTTTCAAGTAATTAAGTCCAATGGTAACTTTATTTGAACATGGCTTGAACATTGTTGTTTAATTAGGTGAGTCTCTATACTTTTGAGACACTTTTTTGTACTGATTATTTCAAAATATTTTTTTGTGAAAAAACGAAAAGCTATTTATTTTTGAAAATATGTAATAATCATGTTCGCAGTGTGAATAAATAGTGTTTTATTTGGTATGGTCAAAAAATTTACTGATGTGCTAATATAACAGTTTTTGCAAAGTGTCTATACTTTTGAGACAGACTTTAAGAGCCCATTGGCTTAAGTGCTTTGTAATATGCAAGTATAGTATTTTTGGTGACTCATGATGATGTATCATGTATCCGGTATCTGGATTTTGTCAAAAGTGCTACAAAATCGCAAAATATGCTACAAAAGTGCTACAATTTCAATTATGCTACGGACTCTTTTTAGGCCTCAAATATGCTACCGTAGCATCATCTGGCAACACTGGTCTCATTATAAAACTTCTCATAGGTAGGGTAATTAGTTGGACTCGATGCTCGTCGTTATGAACGTTGTTATTCTTCTCCATTCAGGTTAGTGTTTTGTTACTTCATTTATTTTACTTTAAGTACCGGATTTATTGTATAGTGACTAGGGATGGGCGATTCTTAAAAAGACTCAATTCTCAATGTATCGATTAACCGGTAATCGATTGTATCAGTAATCGATTCATAATATTAACCGAATTGCTGAAGCCGATTATTCGAGAATTAATCAATCCGAAGTCGGAATTTTGTTTAATACGTAAAAAGTTCCAGATAAATATTTCAGTCTTCAAAACTAATTAAGTCACATACATTTTGCTTACTTGAAAATAAAACGTCACGCCAATCCATTCAATAATTAACAGAGGATCCTTTAATTATTTTTTTATCTGTGAGTTTAAGAATAATAGCTGGATTAATCTTTTTTCAGTCAACCTATTCCGAAATTGCGTCGAAATGATTTTGTAAAATTCCTTGATTTATCTCTGGCTTTTCCCAGTTGCAAAAAATTCCTTGACTTTTCCCTGTCGCTAGTCACCCTGGAACACTATCTCTAATACTATTAAAAAAAACTAAAAAAAAACGTTTTTCTCAGTTACTTGGTTTTCACTCACTGAATTGTCAGTTTCCACTCCTTCCAGAACTAGTATTCTCTCAGCGGACATGCTATAAACATTTTCTGTCAGAGCAGTAGGACACAAAGTTGAAGGTGCCTTTTCAAAATTAGCCTCAGCTTCTGCGAACTCTGTCTGATGGAATCGAAGCAAGGGATTTCTCAAGTTCTTTGTATTGGCACATTTTGCCATCTCTTTCCCGCAGATTTTGCATTTACATTTTGGACCATCTTCAATAAATCTCCACACCTTACTTTTCACACATGTTCGTTTCGGGGCCCTTTGATATCTGTGTCAGTGTTGTCAAGTGTAAAACGAGATTTGTCACTAAAACGGTCGCCAAAAGTTACTAAATATAAAATTTGTAAAATTTCCTTACTTTTTCCGATTGATCACATTATTATTCCTGACCATAAGCAGCAAAAAAATCTATCTTGATAGTAAAAACAGAGAGAAGATAACCTAAAAACTGTGATTATGAAAAAAGTCTACTTACAGTTATGAAGTCTTCCAAGGAAGAAGTTTCCAATGAACTAAAATTGTTATCGACAATCGCACAGTGAAGTGTACATTTTCTTCAGATGGGAAGAAAGCAGCGCTTTCACAAAGCTAAAATTGTTACGATCACCACAATATATACCCCAGACTAGTGATGGTCGACACCCTTAAAGTCCTGTACCGATACTTCGATACTTAAGGACCTCAAATATCGCGATAGCGACCGATACCGATACAATGAATGTTTTTTATTAAATTTGTTTCGAATTTTTGCTTTTAATCAAGTCCCCACTCTTCCACCATTCTCAATATCTGTAGTTAATTCCACGTTTAGATCATCTTCAATTTCATCTACACGATTGGACGTAATAGAGCAGCTGGAAGTAGAGGACGCTGAAGAGGAGGTGATCTTGACGCATGTTAGGTGCTGCTGCTGTGACCCTTCCAAGTGCCGTTGTCGACATCCTCCACCTTCACAAGTTGATTTGCCCACCTTCAAACTTTGAAAGTGCAAAGGATGGACTCTCACTAAAAGTTTCCTCTGTTTTGTTGAGTTTCCACTGGTTTTAATATCTCTGTTGCACAGAATCCAACACTTAACATTTTTCTTACCAGGAATTGATTTGAAATAACTCTGCACAGACACATTTGGATATTCTTTGCACGGCCTTTTGTTCATCGGTTCCATAGTTTATACTGATAAAAATATAATGGAACGTAATTAAAGACTTGCTTACTAACAATTTGTTGGTAATGATGCAAATTAACTTTACTTAACTTTAAAATAAATAAATGAAGTAAAAAAAGAACTAACATGAATGGAGGAGAATAACAGCCATGATAACGATGAGCTTCGAGTCCAAATGAGAACAGGATGTCTAGCAAAACGATTTCGTAAAATTCCCTGATTTTTACGGTGGATCACGTTATTTTCCCTGACCATAAGCACTAAATAAAAATTATCTTGATAGAATATTATTGATATTTTTCAAGTTTTTCGTCCCTATTTCGCATTTTTTTTTGGTGATTTTGTAAAATTCTCTGATTTTTTGTAAAATTCCCTGACATTTCCAGGTTACAGAAAATTAGCTGACTTTTCCAGTTTTTCCCGGTCGATAGTCACCCTGTGAGAAGTAGTGATGAGTACAATGAGAAGGTTTGGAATGAAGCTAATCGACAATCGAACAGTGTAGTGAAAAGAAAGACGCGAGTGGTCCAGGAGCCAAGCTCACTTTGCACGCTCGCTCAAAGAGCAAACCAGAGGAGGTACACTGGACTGGGAGAGAAGCCTGATGAACCTCTTTAGTCCTCCAGAGAATAATTCCCAAGAAGGGCCGAGAGTCAGATTATAGATTGACGAATAGAGTCCCCAAAAATCAGCAGGATCTAAAAGATCCAGTAGTTGGGGAAGATGGCCTTGTTAACATCATCAAAGCAGACATCCAGGATATGGCGGGGTCTTCGAAACCTGAGGGGACCCTTAACAACGAGTGGATGGTCCAGAATACCAGAAACTAGAGCATTTTCGTGATTCTCCATCTTGGTAGCATGTTCTTCATAAGTGTCTGGACAAAGGTGATGATCCAGCTACAACAGATGATCATTGCCTATCACTCACGGCGTTATCATTCCCCACGCAACAATAATAAAACACACGCACTAAGAATTCACTATACAATACTTACAAAACAACATACAACAAACGCACACTCATTATAAACACAACAAAACAAATAAAACCAAACAATCGCGTAATCAACTAAATACTAAGAATATTTTACTTCTGCAACCCCTCCCTGTTATTCCCTCGTTGGACACACGTGACTACTGTACTGGTACAACACAATGTTTTAATAACACCAAGAAAAACGTATTATGACATTGAAAACAACTATAGCAGCGAAGTGGAAGCGAGACTTAAGCACGCAAATGAAGTTGCCAACAAATATAGTGCTGAACAAACTGCAAAGCGAAAAGTGTCCCAAGACAACAGATTAAGTCCAAGAAAATTGAACATGTTGTTTTTGCAAAGTATTGATGACAATTTTTGGAATTAAAGAATTGGAGGAGGCAGAATGTGGCTGTGTCTTTACTTGTTAGCTTTAAACTATTGGAAAAAACATGATAAAATATAAAATAATGGATCGTTTTTTTTTTAAATAATGGACCGTATTTTATATATATCGAACTAAGTATTTGATACTTAGTTCTAAAAAGTATCGAGTATTTTCCAGTAACAATACTTTATCAGTTAGGAAAAACATTACACTCAAGTTTCTAGCCAAATAAGAAGAGGGCTTTGGAGGGTTTTTGCCTTTGCGAGTGACAAACATGACCTTCAAATTTTTGACATTCAGCTTTAATCACCACTTAGTGAACCAGCTCTCGCAATGATGTAAAGCTTTTTGTAGTCGAGGGATGACATGTTCTGGGTTTCGTGCCCAGGTCATGATGGACCCGTCGTCAGCAAACATGTAAAGATTACACTTTGCAAACTTGGGAAAGTCATGGATATAGAAGTTGAATAAGGCTGGCCCCAAGATAGAGCCTTGGGGCACACCAGCATTAACATCGCAGGAATGAAGCTCGACAATCAATCGACAATCGAACAGTGAAGTGTACATTCGTTAGGATGGGACGAAAGCAGCGCTTTCACAAAGCTGATCTAACCAGAATAAACTCCAAAGGAAATATTGGTAAACTAAGAAATAAAAAACTCTTTCACCACAACGATATATCGTTGTGGTGAAAGAGTTTTTTATTTCTTAGTTTACCATTACAATTATCCACACTTGTCTTTTTTTTAATTTTTTTTTTATTATTTATCCAAAGGAAATACACTGAGGTAGTCAAGAAGCCTAACCAACCCAAGCAGTCTTCCATATTATACAAAAAAGAAAGTAAGATTGACGATTGTCAGAAACAAAAAACAAACGAAATAAAAAATACAAGGAGAAATAAGATTATCACATCTTCCAGTAGTCTGGGAAAGAGACGTTGATAATATCTTCAAATTTGATGTCGAAAACGTGCCTCGGTTTACGATACTTCGTATGCCAGTTCATATTCATTGAGTTCTCCAGTATCCCTTTCACAAGCTTATTGTCGTGAGTCTTCATCTTCTGTATCATAATCAAAAGGAGATCCTGTATAAACTTACCCATATGGGCCATGTTTAAATCGAGGTGGATGGATTGGTTTTTCACCGTCCTTCTGTCCAGCTGGGCAATGGTCCTCAGGGTAACATTCTGGAATGATTGTAGTTCACTCCATCTGCTTTTACAGATAGTCGCCCACGCAGGCATGCCATAGAGGAGTATGGTCCGGATAATCGATTTGTACAGAAGTAGCTTGTTGTCAATGCTGAGGGCGCTGTTGCGACCCATAAGAGCTATGATACTGTACTTAGCCCTCTTCGCTTTGTTCAGAGCATAGGACATATGCTGGTTCCATGAGAGTCATGAGTCAATGATAACTCCCAGGTACTTGTAGTCTATTATTATTCTAATCATTCACGAGCGGGTCCCTGGCGTAGAATTAATTTTCTCGCAAACCTGACTTGTTCTTTTTTCTTAGAGCTAGGTGCGTCCTTCTTAGGACGGCTACTTTAGCACACACCTAGCTACGAGGTTACTTCCCCCCCCCCCCTGGTTCTATACATTTATATATGATGGCTTCGTCTAAATTAACCAAGCTGAAGTCGGCTAAAGAGCATTTGCTAGTGGCGGATGGTAAAACTGTGTCCTGCGAAAAGGCCTACCGGGATGCCTGCTTGGATGCTAGGTTTGCTACTTTTGACCTAGTATTCAACGAAATGTTAGAAGCCCTCCGGGATGAAATAAACGCTAAGTATAGTGCACTGGAGGAAAAAGTCGAATCCCTACACAAAAATTTTGAGGAGAAGTTCGAAGGTATCAATAAGGAAATTAAGGACTCTCGTAGAGATGTTATTGACAAGATAAGCGAACTTAAGGAAGCCTTTGGGAAATGCTCCGGGACTCCGAAGGCAAGTAACTCCACGGAAGATAATCCAGTTGATAGCAGCAAGGTAAGTAATGTCTTAAAAACTATTTCCTCTTCTAATAGTATGGAGTCTATGGATATAATAGAAAATAGTGACTGTTCGACAAACGGTGGCTGTAAGAGAAGTCACTCTGACGGAACTGATGAAGAAGTGGACGACAGTCCCTGGATTGGTGTCACTAATAAAAAATTCAGAAAAGGCACGAGGATCGATAACCTAAAGAACGTCTCCAGTATAAATGAAGAAGTCGTCAGCGCGACTAGAATGAGGAATCCGAAGTATGTACAAGGTCGCTCGGCTAATAAAGACCATAGGATCACGAAGAGGTATGTACCGCCAATTATCGTGCGGACTCATGGCGTCCCATTTAAGACGATTTTAACTGAGCTCAAGAAGCATGTTCCAGTCGAAAAGATCGCCGTTTATACAGGCAGAGCTGAAACCATCAAGGTTAAATGTGAAGATGAAGAAACACACAACAGGTTAGTCTTTGGCATTAAATCTGATAATATTTTAAAAATTCAGCATCATCAACTGAAGTCGGAGAAGGTCTTGAAATACGTAATTCGTAATGTGGATGTTACGTATGACCTCGAAGACTTCCAAGAAGACCTAAAAAGAACCAACTACTTCCCGGAAAAAGTTATTCGATTGAAAAAAGCCAAAGGATCCATTGATATGCCAATGGTTTTGGTTCTACTCCCGAACACCGAACACAACCAATCATTGAAAAACGTAACACGTATTGGGCCGCTGGCAGTTTCAGTGGAGGCCTTTCGAGGGAACAAGAAGCCACTACAGTGTTACAACTGCCTGCGCTTCTGACACGTATCCATGGGCTGCACGGAAGATCCTCATTGTAATAAATGTGCTGAGGGGCACCAGTCAAGAGATTGCCCCAAGATCAATGGACAAGACCCCCCAAAGTGCATCAGATGTGGTGGACAGCACACATCAAGCTACACGAAATGTCCAAAGTACCCCCAGGTTCAAAGGATGTCTAGTTCTAAAGTGACAGCAGGCAAATCCTATGCTGCCGCTGTGTCTACGCCGGAAGATAAAGGCCTCAACATCAACGACCTACCAGGTATGTATAAGCAATTAGGACGTATCTTTAATCTGTTTTCTAATCTAGGCAAAAGTTACCCACAGTTGAGTGGGCTCCTTACGACCAACTAATTTTAGTATGGCTGCACAACGTTGTACTGTAATCAACAAAGGTGAACTTCGGTGCGTGATATGGAACGCTAGGGGCATTCCCCGAAAGCGTATCGAGTTTCACAACTTTCTGATAAATTACGAAATTGACGTGGCTTTCCTCTGTGAAACTCACCTCAAACCAAGCCAAGACTTCAAGCTACCTGGCTATTGTGTGTACCGTAAGGATCGAATGGCTTCAAATGCTGCAAGATGTGCATCTGGGGGCGCTGCGATCATCATTAAGAGGGGAATTCAACACCAAGAATTAGTATTTAAGTCTTATGCAGGTATGGAATCAGCCTCCATCATTATCAATGACGTCTCCTGTGGTGAAGTGAAGTTCGTAGCGCTCTACAATTCACCTAAACATTATCTTGACATTTGCAAGCTTGATGAACTCTTCAGTGGTGACACCCCAGTCGTCCTGGCTGGTGACCTAAATGCCAAGCATCCAAGCTAGAACTCCAGAACGCAGAATTACAACGGCATGATTCTCCATAGGTACATACAAGGTAGAGATGATATCATCGCTGCTGGACCTGTGGAGGACACCTACTACTGCGACCACTCCCCTAGTAGTGACGTTTTGGACATCTCGCTCTTGAAGGGTTTCTTCAAACCATACAATATCTTCACGATTGATGACCTTTCTTCTGACCACAAGCCTGTGGCGTTGTACTTTGACAATGTTGACATAAATTTCCGAGAGGAACTCGTACATCATCAAGACTGGAGGCTCTACAAAGATATTCTTAAGGACTATGGCTACCATCCCGACGTTGCTTACTGTACAGAGGACATCGATCAACTTGTTGATGACATCACCAGATGTATTAACACTGCTATAGAAGTCAGTAAGTATCCATCAGAGAAAAACCTTCTCATCGAATCCAACTGTCTCCTGGAATCCAACGCCTAATTGCTGAAAGAAACAGGACCCGTAGATTTTCGCAATGCTATCGTGAACCTTGGCTCAAAACCAAGTACAACAGGTTAGTGCGAAGAGTTCAAGAGGAGATAAAAGAGCTTCGCGACGCTAGATGGAATGAAAAACTCAAAAGCTTATCGGCTCGCGACAATTCCATTTGGAGTATGGTTAGAGCTTTACAGAATTAGAAGAATGTTATGCTTCCTCCACTCCGTACACCACAAGGTAACTATGTGCAAACTGATCAGGACAAGGCCCAAGTCATTGCAGATTCACTGGAACTGCAGTTTGTTACTCCTACCAACGATAAGCCCGAGAGCCAAATCATGTCTCGGCGTGTGGAAGAAGGTATTTACAACTTTGATGAAGTCCCGAAGCATTTTACGAAGTACAACGCTGGTGAGATCGCCAACATCATAAATAAACTGAAAAAGAAGAAGGCTCCAGGAAAAGACAAGGTGAGTAATAACGCCCTTATGAATTTCTCACCAATATCATTAGTGACTGCTGGAAATTTTCTTACTTCCCTGTGGCTTGGAAGAAATCTATTGTGTTGAGTATCCCAAAGCAGGGACAAAATCCTGCAATTCCCGCGAGCTACCGACCTATTAGCTTGCTACCCTCGATGTCCAAGGTGTTGGAGAGAACGATCCTTGTCAGATTCCAAGATCACTGTCTAGCAAATGACCTTTTACGGGAAGAGCAGTTTGGCTTTCGTGCTGCCCACTCTTGTCCGATGTAGATATGGAGGCTCGTTGAAGACCTGAGCACCCCCCTGAACCTATCCAGGTACTGTGGGGTGGTATTTCTCGATGTCAGTAAAGCTTTTGACCAAGTGTGGCATGAGGGCCTTGTCTACAAAATGATCAGAGACGGGTTCCCTGCCGATTTGATCTTGATGGTGAAATCCTTTCTTGACGGCAGATCCTATCAAGCCAAGGTTGGAGAAAATCTCTCCACACCCCGTGTTGTAAAGGCCGGTGTCCCTCAGGGTTCTGTCCTCGGGCCTATGCTATTTAATTACTTTGTACATGATTTCCCAAAACCCGATAATTGTAATCTGTATTTTTATGCGGATGATACTGCCATTATGACATGGGCACACCAGCCGGCTCACGTTATCACTCGGCTGCAGTGCGCCTTGAAGCAGTTCGAAGACTGGTTTAACTGCTGGAAGTTGAACCTTAACGTCGGAAAGTGCAAGGCTTTGTACCTCAATAGGAAGCTCAAGCATCCCCCAGATTCTCTTGTTCTGTTTAAAAAGAAAGTGGACTGGGTGGAATGAAGCTAGGAACGAGAACTTCTTTATATGCAGAAACGGCGAGGGTAAGGCCGCACGGGACTGGTCAAAACTATAACGGGTTAAATGAAGCGGCCAATGAGAAGGCATACACATGAAAAGACGTTTAATAACCTGAAAACTTTCGGATTGGTATGATAATGGAAACAAAAAAACACTAGAATTTATATCGAAGACCCGAGAAAAGTATCGGTATTGCAATAATATCGGTTTTGAAAGTATCGCCCCGGTATTGGTCATTGGTATCACCCATCACCGTATTGATATCCACCATACCAATCGATATCAACCATCACTACCCCAGACATACATATAAAGCACCAATGGGAGGCCAGCGCCAATTCTCGAAACCAGATTGGCTAGTGTATACCTTACAATACGAACATAGGAGCAGAAACAATGATATGACGTCATCACTGCTCTAATGATGATGATTGGTTCAATGGATTTTTATATCATTGACCATTTGTAAATAATTTCACCGCGATTAAAAACGCACAAAAATTTTATTTATTGCTACTTTAGGAAAACTGCCTATAAAATATTAATCACTGAAAAGTCACTTTTGAAAAAAAAGTCAATAAAAAATTTTAGCTACTAAAAAGTCACTTTTGAAAAAAAAAGTCACTAAATCTAGTGACAAAGTCACTGACTTGGCAACACTGATCTGTGTAACACAAACCACTCGGTATACACAAGCGTAGCCACCAATCAGTGGTTATGACAGAAGTAACACACAGCTGGTTCAGCGGGTTTTAAGGAAAAGTATCAGCCAATCAGAAAATATACAACAATAACCTATCAGAAGTTCTGATTCGGAGAAAACCTTCCCTGAAATATATGAGGTGTAACACCCTTTTTACACCCCTGAAAGTTCAGGATAATTCGTCAAGTATTTTTATAGATATTCGACAAAACGTCTAAAATCGAAAGTGTCCAATTACTTTCTTCAATCAGTGTAGATCCCGGTTCACAGTCCAATTTGATGACAGAAGAATTGACATCTGTGTTGGAATTGCCGTATAAAAGAGGAGAAAATTCGATTAGTGGTGTGACGGGCCACCCCCTACCCTTCTGGGTCGATAAGGCTCCCAGAATAAAACTAGTAAGGGGCCGGAACTGTCAGGGGTTCGGGACCTGGTTCAATTCTTGATAAAATGCTGGCACAGAGACAATTTCAAGGTTTCACACTTTTATTCTTCAGCTTATACAGGGTCGGTCGGTATCTTAAGCATATAGGAGGGGCCCCTCTAGAGCTACGACTATTTTCTTACGTTCTAAAGGAACACATATACAATTTTTGGGCATAAATAAACCAGTCAAGCACCATCAGAAATCCGAGCATACGCAGATGTGTACATCGAGTAGCACAATCAGGTCTCTGCACTATTGAAATCTGCTCCAGTGGATCAAAATACAACCAACTCCCGTGAAGTATTCTTTACCACACGCATGAACGCGTGATGTGACCCCTTTTGTTAAATGCTTTGAGGGGAGGGCACCTTAACCCCTCCTTGGCGAGTGGTTGTATTTGATTTATTACAGACTCTCTCCGCGGAATCCAATGGGATCGGGTGTTTTGACTGCTAATCTCAGTGTACCCTCCCTAATGGCACTTCGCACTGCAATTCCACGGATATGCCCAATAGTTTGACCTGTTTCATACGTTACTCCCGCTCGGACTCGATGGCCCAGCTGGCTGGTTCATTTTTTCCTATTCAGCAATTAACAACATCAAAAGGAAAGAATAATAAACGTAACACCAGTCTCAATAATTCTCATCGCCGTCTGGGCGCACTAAATAAAAGGACCATGAGAAAATGGTCTGAGGAGAATGTTTGGACACATTATGATAACGTTCTTCCTGTTGATAAACTGGCGTTGCATTCTAGAGGCACTTCATGTGGCTAGGCTTTCCTGCTTTATCTACACGAATGTTTTCCGCACTTGGGGGGCTTCAGAGCGGACGCATTCCAAAGCGCAGATTGAAAACAGACGAAAGTTACTCACCCCAGTCGTCATCTAAAATGCACAAATGTCTTCAATTACTTGGTAGTGTTCTTTCCGTTCTCAAGGTTAAAGTTGTCATCGCTGGGCTCAATCGAATACACAATGGCCGCCATCATTCTGCCAACACCGCCATTTCCCTGTATTGCTAGATAAAATACTATTAAGCCCTGAATTACATCTTAAATGGACTAAATATGTTCATCTTAAACATCTACATATAACCTGGGTGCTAATTGCACCAAAGTTCCAACCAGGGTTTTACTACAACACATAGGATATGCAGTCCAGGGAGCAAGACCACAACATGTCCGCTCAACACGGCGTTCTTTTGGGGAAGACAAGAAAATAAATAAAATACCAATGCTTTTTTCAACAATACCACATAAAAGATAAAAATAAACGATTGTTTGCTGGAGGCTAAATAAAACTCCAAAGGAAAATAAACAATGTGAGTCGCCAACAAACAATGCAACAAAAGAAACCAAAGGCACACGCGACCGACTCTGCACTTAGCTAAGTGCTCGTAAAAGAGCGGCCGCACCCCCTTCAAACTAAAAACGATCAACGAAATACATTCACCCACCAATCTATACCAACAAACTAACTAACACAATCCACCACAAACCGAACACATCCTATTCACCCAAACAGAACAAACTGCAAACAAACCGCTCACAACAATCAAAACAACAAAACAAAGCAACGCTCATAACACACGCACACATCCCTCCCATAACCAGTCGTTTGCTATTTACCCTTCCCGTCGGACATATGCAACCCTAACTGACATCAACATGTCACATACGCCCGACGGAAAACTCGAACTTGCCCAATAAAGCAAAGTTCGGTGCTACACTAAAAATACCCAAAAAACGGACAACAAACACTAATACAACGCAATCAAAGCAAAGAACATCAATACTAAACACAAATCCATTCACTAATCATTACTACAATGTACAAAAACACTTACTCCTTTCTTAACTCACTCGCACTTCCTTACCCAATACAATTCAACTACCTTCCTAATCCCACACTTTATACACTATACACACCAGAGATAAAGCCTAAGGAGAGCTCTACAATAAGAACCCAAAAACAAAAAAATAATAAATAAATAATCAATACATGTAACTTATTTTATAACTTCACCTCTCACCCAGTGCTACCATTCCAATACACACATACCCGGCTGATTTTTCGTGAATAATGTGGGGATTGGTACACAGGGATTATACTCCTCCCCATCACTTCCAAAATAATCCTCATCATCAACATCACGTTCCTCCCAATGTGATGTATGCCCTTCCACCACAGCTACCACAGCTGGTGGATCCCTTTTCTTACTAGGCTGCATGCCCACTTTTTCATGGTCACTACTATCATACCTTTCTGTAATTACAGCATGCTTTCTTTGTCTACCCTTACCACGCGAGCGTTTTTTATTTTTTTTTGATTTATGAACCTCCGCTATCATAACATTATCATTTTGAATTTCTAAGGTACCCATTTCATCATTAACCTCAACTTGTTTAGTCTCCACGAGGGCCTTAACCGCCTGGAATACTTTTATACCAGTACGCCAACTCGGTTCAGCCGCAGGCTCCTTCTCATCTGCTCGTTCCAGTAAAGGGAATTTATCCAGCAATGGTTTCTCGGTGCATTCTGTCACTTCCTTAGCTGGGGCCTCCTTCACAATAACGGCATCACATGCCTCCTCATTGAGCTCTGCACCCAGGCACTCACTGACCACTAACTCACCCTGTGGAAGAGGTACCATGACACCCTGACCACCCATATCCTTCCCACCCATTACTGTACATCTCCTACCATCCTTCCACTGGAACCACAGTTGGTTTTCCTTCACCCAAAGAATATCTCCACGGGCAATACCTCTCACCTGCACCCACCCATAGCTATCACATGTTACCACTCTAAATGGCCCAATCCACCTCCCAGAAGTTCGACGCCCCACTTCATAACGATTAATCATCACTACCTGACCCGCTATTCCATCCTCGCTAGACACTATTTCGTCATGTACGTTTCTCCCCTGCCTTGTTCCCAAATCCGATTTCTCTCTCTCCTCATGCGCCACCATTACTTTCATCACAGGGCGAGCCTGTGCTCCATATTCCACCTGTGCCAGTGCGCAGTGAAACGACATTCCTCTAATGATGTCCATACCCAGGATACCGTCATACGGCCTATCTCCGAACGAATGTATCAAAAACGTTCGAGGACCCACATGACGGCCCTGGATCGAGACATCTAACATTCCCCCCTGGGTGAGGCTCAGGCAACTCCCATTTATTCCCTTAATCACCATTTCCGCTGGTTGTAATGGGGCGTTGGAAAGGTGCCTATAAGCCTCACCATCAATCATTGACACTTGGGAACCGGTGTCAACCAACATTGTGACGGGCTGGCCCTGCAGATGAATTGTAGTCATGCATACACCACCCTCGCCACAATGCTTCAGCACCGGACCCTCAGAACTTGTCCCAATATTTGAATTAGAAGCGACTGGAGCAGGTTGGGGACAATCCCTTGCGAAATGCCCCAGACGCCCGCAGCGAAAACAGCCTGCATTGGAATTCCGAGCACGTGGCACTAACGACCTCGTTTCATTAAGAATCCTGTCTACACGCTGCGGACCCTTTTCTGCTCTTAATGAATATACTGCCTTAACTAACCCCTCAACTATACCTTCCAATCTTTTAAGTGCTGAGCTACACCCACATACACTTGGAGTCGCTTTCAACGATACACCAGGGGTGGTGCCACGCTCACCTTTCTGGTTATTCCGCACCCCACCTGCATTATTTTCACCAGCCGTCGAGGTCTCCCCTGACTCCACCACGTTTGCCATACCCCTACCTCGTCTCTCCAATTCCTCAGAACGCAGAGCCAGTTCCACCGCCTCTTTATAAGTATTCGGGGCAGCAACCATAAGCACTCGGCGGTGTATTAACAGACAACTGTTATTAAATCGTTGGAGGAGAATTGCATCCCTCCTAGGTGCTGCCTCATTATTGTCTCGAATATATCTTTCTAGAGCCAATTCCAGGCGGCTAGCAAACTCTGCAACGGGTTCACCAACCTTCTGAATAGTATCATGCAGATCTTTGGAGGAGTCCCGTGAGACCTTCAACCTCCCAAATACCCTCTCCAACCTAGTGCGCAACTGAGCATAATCTGCTATATCAAAAAGTTCATGCTCAGCTGCTCGCTTGGCCGAAGCTCCCCGCAATTTCGTCCTAATTACTGTTACCTTAATCTCAGGAGTCCAATTTGCAACTTTACCAACGCTGTCCACGCATGCCAAAAATGCTCCAATAGTTATACCACTCTCTTCACCCAAAAACACTGGCACGGCCCCCGTGAAACCAGCAAACTCAGGTGCAGCTTCAGCTGCAGCATCCCCTTCGTCCCCAGGCATCTCAACTTACTATTCTAAACACTCAATTACAAACAAACAAACAACCAATTACACTCATGGTTGTCTCAGAGCCAGCATCAGATTCGAAAATCCGAAAATCCCGGATT
>JAHWFO010074394.1:184761-272548 GCA_023313115.1 Rhysida immarginata | reverse complement strand
ACTCGTCCATCGGATTGCCAGAGTGTGTAGCGAGATTCGTCTGTCCACATTACACGTTTCCATTGGTCCATTGTCCAGTTTCTGTGGGCTTTGCACCACTCCAGACGTCGCTTGGCGTTGACCCTGCTGATGTGGGGCTTGTGGGCAGCAGCACGGCCATGGAATCCCATCGTGTGCAGTTCCCGACGAATTGTCATGGTACTGGCATCATTTGCAGAGGCGCTTCAAAACTCTGTGGCAATTTTTTCCGCCGAGGACTTCCGGTTGCTGCGGGTGACACGACGAAGCACTCGACGGTCTCTGTCCATTAGTTTCTTGGGTCTACCAGTTCGTTGTTGAACTGTTGTTGATCCCCGGGTCTTCCATTTCATAATGACATCGCCTACTGTTGACTTGGGTATCTGAAGAAGGTTGGAAATGTCACGCACGGACTTGCCGCATAGGTGACATCCAACGATGGTTCCACGTTGGAACTCACTGAGCTCTGCCGAACGACCCATTCTTGCCAATGTCCAAGCAGAGTTGTGTCTGAAGGTGTGGGAAGCTATTTAAATGATGTGCAAGTCCTTATCATGTGACATCGGGCCAATCAATGATCTGTGAGGGGTGTCCGGATATTTTTGATCATATAGTGTATGTATGTATGTATGTTTGTCTCTTATACATATATACAGTTTTATTCTGATCTTGATGAAATTGTGCATACTTGACTTTAAAAGCAAGAGGAAGATCACTGTCTGCATGAGATTTCAAAAAAATAATAATTATCGATAATAATCGATATTCAAATGGCATCGCATACTAATAAGAGGTATCTCACCAATAATATGCATGGACCAACAAAAAAGGCAAAGTTTGTGCCAATAATTGGCAGGTTGTCTTTTTATTAACAACTGGCTGTTTGTGTTTCTATGTTGCATCAACAAGGGCTGATATTAAATGCTTTCTTTAAGAAAGCTGCAAGTATTAAGGGGATTAATAATACTAGTAGTTTTAAAAAGTATCCGGAATCGTGATATGCTGTGAAATAGAGATAGTGAAATAGAGCGAGCGAGGCTTTCCCACACTGTTTACCATTCGCAGATCACGCTTGAACGTGTTTTGACGTGGTTTAAACGGAAAGCCTGCGGTGCACGGGCAGTCTGTTAACTGGTAGTGTAGAGTAAGCATCATATTCTGACTTCGATACGTAAAATGTCAGTTATGGAACAACGTTCGTATATCAAAGATGATCATCAAACTGGCCGTCCATCAACTTCAATCAATCCACCCACAATTAATCTTGTGAGCAACATCATGCAAGAAGAGAGACGCCAAAGTGTAGAGACAAAAGTTGCTGCGATATCCGCACTTCGCACCGTTCAGCAAACTGGCTTTGCAGAGTGTTTCCAAGCATTATACAGACGTTGACAGTAGTGTATTACTGCCCAAGGGCAGTATTTTGAAGGAAATGTTTTTTTAATATTTTTATTTTTTCTGTGTGCAGATATAAAATTAATTCCGGGAACTTTTTGAAGCTACTATACTCTCGTCTAGCGAGAGTTTGCTCCTGATGTAAACAAACCAACATTGCATATCACTCCGCGAGCTCCTGTGATTGGAGGAATCGAATCAGCTTTTCCCTGACTACCCATGCCAATCCCTCATGAGATCCAGTGGGGTTGATTACTATTTCATTTTAATAGTTTACTCCATAATCAAACTCTATAAAACTTGTAATCCCAAAAATAAAATTAGAAATAAAAAATAATAAATAATAAAAATTGAAAAAATTCCCTACCCCTCCTCGTAATGTAACTAACCCACCCGAAAAATGTTCTTATTTACATCATTTTTAATTAATTACAAATAAGAAAGAGCGAAATATTAATTCGTTAATTACTATTTGTTTAAAAAGCAACAAGGAAAGTATTTGTTTTAAGGAAAAGCGATTTCTGTTCTCTCGGTTGTCACGAGAGTTCTCCGTGCTCTCCGTTATCGTGTTTATTTTTTCTTTATTTTCTTAAAAATTGAGCAATTTATGTATAATTTATTCAGTTTTTGTTGTTATAAATATCATAAAATGTTTTAAGTTGAATTTAGAAACTGATTGTTAAGTTTTAGGTCAATTATCCAGTTTTGTTATGCGAACTACATTTTCATGTTTGCTCTGGAACATGGAAGTTGCAAGGTTCATTCAGCCATTGAAATCTAATATCACCATGTGCTTTTGTTTACATCAGGAACAAACTCTCGCTGGAAGTATAGTAATAAGGAAGGCTCAAGTTAGGCGAATGCCTCAAGTTGTAAACATTTTGGGGGTCCTCAAACTGAAGTTTTGGAGCTCTCAAAATTTACTGCTATTTGATTTTGATAATTAAAGCTTCCTTCCATAAAATAAGTTATCTTACTTATAATTACTTAATTAATTACCTGTTAAATGATAATTTTGTCTATTTTTCACAACATTCGGGCCCTATGGTATCCCAGGACCCCACATGGTCGCTTAATCTGCTTGTCATCAAACCCGCTCCTGTCTATGTCTGTAACATCGATTGTCCGTAAGTGATTGTAAGTTTAAAACAGTGGAAAGGCGGCCAAGGAAGCAGTCCCTTCACTGGATGCTGTACCAGTTTCGCCCACGCACTGTTTTGCTTCAAGTGGCAAATACTCAAGCGCAGTTTTCGAAATGGTGTGAATTTTCACCAAGTGGCCAACAACCAGGTTAATGTACAGGGTAGTTATAAAATAAGTTAACCTACCTAGAGCCCCCTGAACCCAATCTTATGTAGGCTAGATTGTTATGCAAATTGAAATGCAGGCTGTTCAGACCATAGGGGAGAAAATTCCGAAGAGAAAAAAATTAGTGCAAAATTTCACCACCATGTGAAAATGTGATACTGTAGAATGACCAATGGAGATTTTAAAACTAGTTATATAGTTTTAAACAAGCAGGAAAGGTTTTGTTTGATTACAGCAAAATTCATTATGTCCCTCCCTGCGTCCATGACATTTTGGAAGCATAGCACAGCATGATCAATTGTTGCATGAAGCGTTTTATAAAGTCTGAGACATGTTGTCTAATGCTGGCTTTCAGCTCAGGCACAATCAGTACGCTTTGCTGATAGACCCAATCTTTCAAATATCCTCAGAGCCAAAAATCGCACGGGTTCCAATCCAGAGAACGTGGAGGTCACGCATCTGGAAAACTTCTGGAGATCACACAATCCTCCCCAAAGTTGTCACAAAGCAGTTCCTTCTTGTCGACCAATATGAGGAAGTAATCCATCTTGCTTGAAGACAGTGGCTTCCAAGCATCATCGTTCTTGCAAGGCATGTATGCGTTCAAAAACTATGCACTTATCACAGAACATCTTGCAGGACCTCGTTGTATCACTTTCTCAAAGAAAAAGGGGCCTAGAATAAAATCAGCAGGGACTCCACACCATATAGTCACGTATTCAGAATGGGGGAGCAAGGTACCCCATATGCAGCAGTTCTGCGTGTTCACCGCTCCTTCTAGGGTGAAATGTGTTTCATCTAACGTTAGAATTTTTCGTTTCTTAATTGTGGTGGTGCATTGTGAGTGGAGCAATTGCCGACTAACAACTATTCTGCGGGAATGTGTATATTTTGGTAATTGAGATGCTGATAATGCGATTATTATTATTATTATTATTATTATTATTATTATTATTATTATTATTATTATTAATCTTAAGCACTCCAAAAGGAGTAAAAAATGAAATAAAAGTTCATTTAAAAATCATACAAACAAATATACCTTCGAAATTTAAACTTGGCAGGAAAAAGGCAGAGTAATCCAATTAAGAATTATTAAAAAAGTGATTCACGCGGCGCTAAAACGTTGTCATACATTTATAGGAAGTTGAACGTATATGGTATGGTAAATCATTCCACATGGCTACAGCATTATAAGGAAAATGTTTAGGTTTAAAGGCTGTCATTTTCTCAGGTACCACAAATAGAAAACGCCGGGTTTGACGAACACTCTGTTCCGAACTAAACCACGCTTTGATAAACGCCACTGGATGGTTTTCGTTACGAAGGGCGTCAGCCACCTCAGCAATAAGGGCGAACTTACTAATAGTCGAGAAAGTCGGCACATTAAAACGGGAACATGCTGCTGACAGAGAAACAAGTTTATTTAGTTTAAAGGCTATCTGAAGTAATTTATTATACGAGGCTTTTAGCCTCTTTTGGTTGGTAATGGGGGCAGATGACCAAAAAAGAGGCCCGTAAGCGAGTCTTGGCACAATAACAGATAGTAAATATTGAAGAATTTGCGAAGTAGTTAAAAGGGATCTAATTCGCTTTACCAAAAAGTTATTGCGATTTAAAGAAGTTATAAGGTGGTCAATAAGATCATTGAAGTGGAGTAGAGGATCGATAGTTATGCTCAAGATCTTAAGGGGGGTCATATTGCTCGCTCCTTTATGGACACACATAATTTTTGTCTTGGCCTGATTCAAGCAAAGGCCTCTACTAATATACCATTTATAGAACGCTCGTTTCCAAGAATTATTAATAATGAGTATAAAATGATGATCGAGTGACAAAACATTAATAAACGCAGCGTCTACTGATGAGGCAAAGGAGTCACGCGTGTCTCCCGTGAGCTCCCTATCAAACGTCCAGACGAGTAGCAAAAACTTATGTGTCTGGAAAGGAAAGAGAAAGAACGAGTACTGGTCAGAAGAACTCTGCAACTAAAACAGGCATTTGAAACATGAGAGTTTCGAAGAGAGTAAGAGCTGCTACATCAAGGGCAAGAATAACTTGAGCCTAAAGTGTCTGGTGATGCTCCGCAGTGGTGAGGCAAGTCAAGAAGAGTTTAGATAAAGTCCCGGCATGTCACCTAGAATTCCTGTTTTTCGTATTTTTCATAGAATGCATACCCCTTTACTCTGTGTTGTATTGATTGAGTTATTATTTAACCAATTGGGAGTTATAATTTAATTTTTTGAGATTGTTCTGTTTACCTACAAGTGTAATTATCCTGGGCAACGCCGGGTACCTCTGCTAGTCTTCTAAATATATAAAGAAGGATGTTTGTGGGTGGGTATATGGGTGTGTTTGTTTGTTTCTTATACAAATCTACAGTTTTATTCCGATCTTGATGAAATTTTCTTTACTTGACCTTCAAAGTATGTGGAAGGTCACAGTCTACCTCAGATTTATTAATATTAAAAAAAAGATATTCATAATTATGGCAAGACATGTTAATGAGAAATATCTCATAACCAACAATGCAAGGCAAAGTTTGTGCAACAATACTTAATAAAAATGGTATCAACACGTAATTCACAAGCACTTTGCACGGAACAACAATATATATCTCATGACCAACAATGCAAGGAAAAGTTTGTGCAACAATAGGTATCAACAATATTATCAACACGAATTGAACCAACAGTATGCAAGGATCAACAATATATATCTCATGACCAACAATGCACGAAAAGTTTGTGCAGTATAGATAAATTTCAATTTGTAACAATGTATAGAATTCCTGTTTTTCAGGCTTTTCTTAGAAAAGAGAGTTCTTAGTACTTAACAATTTCCTGAAAATCTTTAAAAATGATCAGTAACTGGAGATAATGGAGAGTTAGCAGACTATTGAGATAGAGTAGACAGACGACAGAGGAAGTAGTTCTTTAGCTCCGTGCTGTACTGGGCAAATGGGAAGCAAATAAATAAAAGAAACAGCGACCGCTAGACTACATATAGAGATGAATGGCCAAGTTTTGCTTCAAGTCTTCGAGAGAAGAAAGGGAAATGCAACAACATCAAGTGTAGCCTACATCTAAAGTAAGAGTACGTAAGTAAGAAATTATTTAGACTAGCAGCGGCATACTTGGAGAGGTCCATTAATTGTGAGCCTTTAAAAAATTTTGTTTGAATTTTCATTAAGAATTTTTACTGTATAAATTCTAAGTGTTTTAATGTGTTAATTTTTAAGATATTTCAAATTTTAATATAAAAAAAAGGCCAAGCTACGCCGGGTTATCGCCAAGCTTATTTGGTAGCACAGCAGATCTAAACATTTTGTATAAATACATTTTGACTATATTCTGTGTGAATATGTATATTTTGGAAACTGAGAGGCTGATAATGCGATGACTGACAGTTCGTTTCCAAGAATTTTTGATAATGAGTATAAAGTGATGATGCAGTGAGATAACATTAATAAGGCAGCCTCCCTTGATGAGGCAAAGGAATCGCGCGTGTCTCTCTTGAGCACCCTATCACACGTCCAGACCACTGGCAAAAATTTGTGTGCTTGGAAAGGAAAGAGAAAGAACGAGTATTGGTCAGAGAAACTCTGCAACTAAAATAGAAAAAGTTATACGGGCATTTGAAACATCGGAACAATCTGATTTTCGAATAGAGCAACAGGGTATAAGAGCTTGTACGTCAAGGGCAAGAAAAACTTGAGTCTAAAGTATCTGGTGATGCTCTGCAGTGGTGAGGCAAGCCAAGAAGAGTTTAGATAAATTCCCGATATTTCACCTAGACGTCCTGTTTTTCGTATTTTTCGTAGAATGTATAGTCGCTATCCTCTGCGTTGCATTGATTGAGTTTTTATTCAAACAACTGGGAGTTATAATTTTATTTTCTGAGATTGTTCTCTTTACCTATAAGTGTCTTTATCCCGGGCAACGCCGAGTGCCTCTGTTAGTATATAGATAGATAGAAGAAGGATGTTTGTTTGTAAGTTTGTGTGTTTGTTTGTTTGTTTTTTATACAAATGTACAGTTTTATTCCGATCTTGATGAAATTTTGCATACTTGACCTACAAAGCATGAGGAAGGACATTGTCTACCTCAGATTTCGAAAAAATATTAACTACCGATAATAAATCGATATTCATGATGATGGCAGAGCATATTAAGAAGAGGTATCGCATGACTAACAATGCAAGGCAAAGTTTGTGCAACAATAGGTATCAAGAATGTTATATACTAGTAATTCACAAACACTATGCACGAACCAACGCTATATATCACAGGAGAAACAATGCAAGGCAAAGTTTAAAAATATAGATAAGGTCCTAGTGGGAACCATACATAGAATTACTCTTATTCAGGCTTTTCTTAGAATTGTGTGTTCTTAGTACTTAACAATTTCTTGAAATGCTTTAAAAATGATCAGTATCTGGAGATAATCAGAGTTAGCAGGCTATCACGAAAGAGTGGGAAGACGATAGAGGAAGCAGTCCTTTAGCTCCGTGCTCTATTGAGCAAATGGTGAGCATATCAGTTTTAGTATCGGCGACTGCTAGACCACACAAAGTGATGAATGGCCAACTTTTGCTTCAAGACATCGAAAGCAGAGTGGGAATTGCAACGGTATCAAGTGTACATCTAAAGTAGGATTACATGACTAAGAAATAATTTAGGCTTGCAGTGGCATACTTGGAGAGGTCCATACATTGCGAGCATTTACATTTTTTTTTCGAATTTCCATTATGAACTTTTCTGTTTTAATTCCAAGCATTTTCATGTGTTTATTTTTAAGGTATCAAAAAATTTAATAAAAAAAAAGAGTATGAGGAACGCTGGTGTTGTCATCTAGCTTATTTGGTAGCATAGCAGATCCAAACATTTCATAAAAATACGTTTTTGCTATATTCTCTGTGAATGTGAATATTTTGAAAACTCTCCAGGTAAAACAGAAAAGGCTATATGGGCATTGGAAACATCTGAATAGCGGGAGTTTCGAATAGAGGAAAAGGGTATAAGAGCTTCTTGGCATAATTGTCGTTGATTATTTTATATACACA
This sequence comes from Rhysida immarginata, assembly GCA_023313115.1. Lineage (NCBI taxonomy): Eukaryota > Metazoa > Arthropoda > Chilopoda > Scolopendromorpha > Scolopendridae > Rhysida > Rhysida immarginata. The sequence continues at coordinate 264,762 of JAHWFO010074394.1, read as the reverse complement.
AAAAATGAGACTTGTAACCTTTCGAGCAGTCAATAGAAAATAGCTTCCACTTACACCTTAAATCACTTCCGCATCACACCATAAGGAGCGCTACATCAGGTTATCTCTTGATCACGCATATAATTATATCGATACTGTGCACCATTTATGTTACATTATTAACCAAATAAATTATTTTATTATTAATAAAAGAAAGATTCTCAACAGAACAGCCAAAATAATCTTTTTGTCAACATAGTTGAGCACATGACATAAAACTTGCCCACCCCCGATGCTAAGCAAAAACTTAATGGAATCGTTTCGTAGTAAGCGTGCTCGACTAGATACCTGGAAAAAGTAATCTCATTGGATTGTAAGGAAGCCGAACAATTTTGATTTAGGTAAAAACCTTTATGCACCCGACTGTACATTACAAGTAGTGTGTTGTTATTGAATTTCTCATTGCAGAGCAATTAAGATGGGAAACATTCACAAACATTAGTGTGCAGTTTATGGAGCATCAGCAGTCGACAGAAGTACGGTTAGTTGCTGGGCACAGAGCGTGAGACCATCAGAAACCAGTTCGGCAGACCACCAAGCTTTGCTGCGGTCGGGGCAGCCATCCTCGGCTGTCACACCCGACAAGATGCAGCGTGCTGATGCGCTCATTCCTCAGGACCGACGCAAAACGACTTGGCAGTTGGTGCTGGAGCTGTCAATTAGCAAAGGAAGTGTGGGTGAAATCATCCGTGCTCTTTCTTATTAGCAAAGAAAGGAAAAACCATTTCTTCTGAGTTGATGCAACGTTTTGAAGGGGAGGGGAAGCCTTCTTGTCCCTGGATTGTGACAGTGGATGAAACATGGGTCCACCATTTTGAGCCCGAAACAAAACGACATTCAATGGTATGAGATCATCTGCACTCTCCACAGAAGAAAAATTCAAAGCAACTTCTTCTGCTGGTAAGGTCATAACTGTGTTTTGGGATTGTGATGGTGTCATACTCATTGATGTGATGCCGAGAGGCAGCACCATTAATTTTGAGGCATATGTGCACACATTAATCAAGCTCAAAAATTACTTCAAGCGACTTGGATGCCATAACAACCCAGCTGATTGTTTACTTCAACATGATAACGCTCGCCCTCAAACAAGTTTGAGGACGTTGGAACACCACGAAACAGGGTTGGGTAGTGTTACCCCATCCACCCTATAGCACTGACCTTGCGCCCTCAGACTTTCACTTGTTTGGGCCATTGAAGACTACCATTCGTGGAAGACATTTTGAGGATGACGTAGAGGTGAAAATACACAATACAGTCACTTCTGCAATCACTTTTCTTCCATGACATGAGGGAGAGAGACAGCCCTTGTGTGGCAGTTCTGCAAGTTCAACCCTCTTTCTAGGGTGAAATGTGCTTCATGTGAGCATAGAATGTCTGTGTGAACAGAACAAGGACTGGTGTCACAAAGGATTGTGAAAGTAACAGACTCCAATATTTTTTAGCAGTTGATAAAAGCTAGCAAAATAATGTTGGAGTTCGTCTGTCACTATCCATTGACAATAGATGGTGCCACTCGGAAGAAACAAGTGATCTTTTGACTTTCACAAGAGCGCGTAATCAGAAGCAAAGGAAGCGGCGCAGAAGCGTGCGCAAAAAAAAGGTGAGCGAGGGAGGTTCAAATCGAGATAGAAGTTCGAGGGAGCAAATACGAAAAGTCGCCAGATAAGAGGCTCCTCGGACTGTTTGTGTAATGAGTCTACGATAAAAGCTACAATCGACGGGAGAGAAAATGTGGTCTCTCAAGCGTTAGGAGAGTGAGACAGAACTGTGCATTAAGATAGGAAGCGAAAGCTTGGAGATGCGTCGCAATATTCCATTGCTAACGTTACTCTCCCTGTAGTTTTCCTGACAGGAACTTTATCATCAAGTGGACCACCAAACGATACAGCATCATCTCCTGCGCCGTTCTCGCCTCATCAGACTTCATGTGCCAGTCAACACGTTTGAATGTAGGAGCAGTGATTCATCGCAGAATCTCCGACACGCAGGACTCGCCCTTCAGCGTGACGTCCTCACGACTTACTTTGCCAATTATGTAGTGTTCGTCAACGACATCCAGGCGTGGATTAGTCACGGTCTCACAGCCCCGTACCTAGCTAGCTTCTCGCCAGAGGACAGACTTTTAGGAATTTCCCCTAGACGATTACGGCCTACTAAAGGGAAAGCCTTGGCACCTTCGCCCCTCATGACAGGTAAGCAACTACGTTCAGATAATCTTGAAAATGTTCACTTGGCCATGTCAAATTCTAATCAAATTCTTTCTGTTTCTCTTATGCCCCCACTCATGCCTTAAACCATGTTATGCTTAGTAATTAATACATAAGCGTACAGGCTTATTGTTTTTAGAGTGAAAGTGAGAAGTGGTTACCTAGTTAGCTAGCGGTACCGTGGTTTCACATTAGGAAGGCATTATTCTACCGAAGGTGCAGTCACCTCTGTCCATGCAGTTAAGTGGACCCACCTTTAATGTAGCCTAATTTTCTTCTTCAATGATACTTATTGTATAAATGTTATGAAGGTTGTTCGCAAAGACACAACTTAAGATTAATATTTCTTTCATGTTATTAATTTGGCTAATTGTCATAAGTGTTGTTCACCAAGATACAACTCGTTATGTATCCACATTATTAAGTCATTAATCCACATTATTAAGGCATTAGGCCATAGCAGTCGTAACTGACTCTTTTTTTGAATCAAGTTCAAGCAAGTGTACGGAGGGTTGATTCAGATAAAATGAGACGACTTTGCAGTTCTGTTACGATGGTGTAATATTATGGCGCCACCATCTGTTGTGTTCGATGTGAAAGCCACGTTGTTGGACTATCGCCCGGCACCGTAATTTCCACTGAAGTAGGCTGAGTTTGAGGGACTCCATGGCAAGTTCTTTCCACACCTGCTGACACACTTTCCATAGCCCATCAACAGTTCTTGGTCGGCGACTTCCGAGCCGACGTTTCAGGAGACCAAAACCACATAAATCCATCAGTGATGCGTCAGGAGATTTTACAGCCACATGAGAGAAGGGAATAACTCGCATGCCTGTCTCCTGTTCCATCTTCCTGTAGTAAGCCACAGATGACTTGACAGTGTGGCTTGATGCCTTGTCCAAACTTTTGATTGCTCACGTGGTACAGACGTGGGATATCCTGCCGATATATGTGGTCCATTACATTACTCTGAAAGTAAGCTGCACTAATTTTACAGTTTCCAGGAACTCGACGTATCGTGAGCAGTCCACGTGAGCAATATCCGGCAACCACCATGAAGCGCTTTGAAAACTTTTCCTTGCACCTTCGGACACAATCTTTCGCGATAGTAAATTGCCCTGGGTTTGTTGGTGTCATCGAGGTACACCCAAGCTTCATCCAAGGAGACAACCCATTACCATCGGTCACCTGCAAGATGGTTTTCATACAGTTTTCTTTGCGTTGGTGAATCGTTCCTGCACGTGCCTGGCTGACAGTCTGTGACCACGTGCTTTATGACGCGCTCCAGCCCAAGATTGTCATGAATTATTCTGGAGACTGTTGCCTGTGAAATACCTTTCCTTTGGGCTAGACTTCTCTGTGTGGGGGGATATTCTTTCAGCACTTCAGACAGGATTTCTCGCACCACCTGAGCTGGGCGTGTTGGCTGGGGTTTGGTTCTGGTCCGCTTCTCTGCTCGTCCACTTTCATTAGTTGGTCGCAATTTGTTCTTTTTGGTTATTCGACCCACAGTAGCTTTGGATACCACAATACCATTTTGTTTGCATATTTCTACAATGCACGAAAGACTGAAGTTAGCGTCAGAAAGGCCAAACATATACCCTTCCCAAAAAGCTGTGATGTTGGGAGCCATGTTTCAGCACGAAATGTCCCAAATAACAGCAACAAGTGTATAGAAAGCTAATCCCCATGAATAGTGGACGAGTCATGCAAATCACATTCCATCAAGGTCATATGCGGCGTTTAAAGTCGTCTCATCTTATCTGAATCAACCCTCATTTTTGGGTCGTATTTTATAGTGATTTTCGGGCAGTTTTCCACATGTCAGTGGAATCCACCCAGTTAATAAAATCCCTGTGTTTTTTCTTAAAGCGAGTGAACCAATTTATCGAATATATCTAAGTTTATTCCTTTAGAATGGTACTTTTATTTAATCAAATTAAGTGTATGCTCATTGTCCTTGTTTTGACTACTTCCACTGCAACTATCCAAATTATTCGTGATATTGAGCGTATACTTTATGTGGTATTGAGCGTGGTTCACTTACACTACATAATCAAAGGAGTTGGAACACTGTTTCTCCTGGACTGGACTGGACTGGGCCCGCTCATCAAGGTGGACAGAAACCTCAATGCTGATGGCTACAGGACCATTCTGGAAAATGGGGCACTTCCAGCGCTGAGGGAACACTTCGGTGACGGGCCATTCCTCTTCCAGCACGAAAATGCGCCTTGCCACAAAGCAAGATCCATATCCAACTGGTTTGACGAGATGTGGGTTGAAGAACTGGATTGACCCGCCCAGAGTCCTGATCTCAACCCCATAAAACATCTTTGGGACGAATTGGAACGAAGTGTCAGATCCAGGATGGTTCGCCCTACATCTGACCACGACACTCCTCGAGGAATGGAGGTCAATACCTGTGGAAACATACCGTAAACTTGTGGACAGTATGCCATGTAGGGTGGAGGCAGTCATAGCAGCTCGGGGTGATCCTATACACTGCTAATTGAAGCTTTTTGCAGCTTTACAGTAGAGCAACAAGTGTCCCAACTCGTTTGATCATGTAGTGTACTTCAACTTAATTTTTTAACCACCCAACCCACCCGCATTTAGGCAGCGTTGGTTTCTACGATTCTGTCCTGCTAATGCTTTATTCAGTTAGAATTTCGAACTTCAGTGCAAGCGAGTTGTTACATAATGAGCTTTAGTCTCCATTTTGTAATTGTATCTTATCAGGTGCGTTGATGTCAGGAAAATTGCGCATCTTCTTTTCAATTGCGTGTGGCGTCTTGTGGCGAACCTATTAATTGGGGAAAAGTTTTATTTAGTCAGTCAGGTGGTGCATTAATTAGCCCATTACATTTCTTTTTTCTTTGTCGCCCTCCAGCGAACCCAGAGCGCAGTATTAGTTACTCACCGTTGACGGGGTTAGCAGCTACCATATTTGGTGGCAGCTAATTATTTACGAAAGGTTTTGTTATTGTAGGTAATATGTTGTTTAACTTTATCTTACAAGTGCTTCAATTTAGTGCTGTTCAAAATGCTCGAGTTTAGTTACTGTTTGAGCATGTAGTTTACGACGAGGCGCTTATTTCGATTTTCATTTTCTTTTCTGTTTCTCTTGGTTCCTACCTCATTTTAGAATATTAGACGACGCATAAGCTAGCATCATCCTGGAACAAGAAATGGTGGAACTTCAAGTGGGACCTCTGCCTCAACCAAATAACGAACCGGTTAACCTACTGCACTTTAATGAGCTTATTCATTCTTTTAAAGCCCACACCGAGGAGGCAGTTAATCAACTACAGTTCCCTTATTTTTCTGGAATATCTAAGGATTGATCCTAAAGAGTTTCCCAAGGAATTCGCCTTAATTGCTGCTTGTAAGGGCATCCAATTAGATTTCCAAGCGCAGATTGTTCCGGCCTATCTAAAAGGGGCCGTGGCAAGCTGGATAACTGCCGTTTTTCCAGCTGTCCCTCCCTTCTCATGGAATAGGGTTGCGGCCTTGCTAACCAGCACATTTACTAGTGGCCAAACTAAATGACAAGACCAGCGGAGTTTCATACACTTCGCCTCAAAGGAAATAAGGTTACCGAATTCATCAAGAAATTTAGATTTTTAAGTAACGGTCTGACCGACTCATCTCCATTGGAAAAACTGCATTTTCTCCTCCACGCTATCCCTGACAAATTGTCAGCTCAGTTGTGCACGAAAACGGGCCTCTCATTAGAAGAAGCCATTGATTTTGTCAAAACATGATATAGAGCCCATGACCTGCTAGATGTGTTGTGGGCAGAGCCTATGCAAGTTGACTCGGTGCAGGGAGCCAGTAGCCGCCCCAAGGACAAAGGAAGAACCGGTAACATTAAGTGCTTTAAATGCGGACAAAAAGGTCACACCTTTAAATTTTGCAAGAATAGGCAAAAGTGCACTATAAAAGACCAAATCAGTTTCATTCATTCAATAAGAATTATGTGTGATTCAAATGGTAATCAAAGGTTCGGTTTGCAAGGTTCTTGTCGATACAGGAGCTTTGGAAAGCTACATAGATGGTGATTTGGCTAAGCAGCTAAACCTGAAATTAACCGATATCTCCAACCAAAACAAATCCGCCGCATTCGCTGATGGTAGAACGATGACTATTGTCAAAGCAGCCATGTTCGTACCGGTAAAAACCAGAAAATATGCAGACAAGCGCAACTTAAATGTCACTCATATCGGAAATTTTCACGTCATTCTCGGTATGCGGTGGATACAGCGCAACAAGGTATACATTGACTGGAATTCTCAGTGATGTGCCATAATGGAGCAGGGGAAAAAGGTGTAGTTACCTCAATGGAAAGGCCAAGTAATGGCAAGTATATCAGCAACAGACCATTGCCACATACTGGAACAGCAACCAGAAATACCAGTTTACGCTGTACAGGGCAAAATAAACAGGGAAAATAATACTTGTCATCCGTCATTTCAGAAATTAGTCGAGGAATTTGACGACGTCTTTAGGGAGAATTTGTCTAAAGAACTACCACCCGCCAGGTTCACTCAGAACGAAATATTCCTTGATCAAACTAAAGACGAGGAAGAAGAATTGGAGCAGATGATAAAAAAACTCCTGACTAAGCACCTCATCAAGCCTTCTACCTCATCATTTTCTACCCCTGTTTTATTCGTGAATAAGGACAGAGAGCTTCGTATGTGCGTGGACTATAAAAGGTTAAATAAAATGACGTATGACAATAATTACGCCATATATAGAACCAATGCCCTCTTCGATAAACTCAAGGGAGCCAGGTACTTCAGGAAGCTCGACGTCCTTCAAGCCTACCACCAGATTAGGGTAAAACCAGCACACACGAAATTCACTTCATTCAAAACTTCCATAGGAGTATCGTTGAAAGAAATATTAATTGTAAGTTAATATTAATCTTAGGTTGTGTCTTTGTGAACAACCTCCGTAACAATTATACAATAAGTATCATTGAAGAAGAAAAATTAGTCTACATTAAAAGTGGGTCCACTTAATTGCACGGACGAAGTTGACCGCGTCTTCAGTAGAATAATGTATTCCTAATGTGAAACCACGGTACTGCTATCTCAGTAGGCGGCGAAACAATGAATTTCCTTCCCTGGAGCAATTTTACAGAAAAGCTAAAGAGAAACAAAGAAGTGCCATAAATGAAAAAAATATTAATTCCAGTAATACAAACAACAATTGCAGAAAACCAGAAAAAATATAAAAGGGGAGAAGAGATGTGGTTATGTTCAATACAATAAAAGAAATAAAAGACTCTTTAACCACAACAAGTTTTAAAAAAGAAAAATACAACCTTATCCTGTAAGCGCTTTTTGAGGGCGAAGCTCTCATCTTTCAGCAGGTAGAATAGGGAGTAACACACCAGATGATACTGAGTTTGATAGAAAAATAAATGGTATTTATAATGAGAAACGACCAATTATAGAAATAGCACTCAAAAGACAGACAATAAAGAAATTCAGTGATTGGTTATGGTCGTCCACCACTTAATCAGTTGGGAGTTGCTGATTGGCCCTTTGTCTGAGTTAAGTAAATCACTGCTGTTGGTAGAATGGATCTCCATACTCTCAAAGGCGTCCAGGAATCGTTTATTGTTTATTGCTTTCAAAAGTTTAAGGTTTTGGATGGAGACGTCATGCCCTGTCTCCAGGGAGTGTTTAGCAATGGCAGAGAGGTCACTTCTTCCGGTGGTTCAGGTGTTCCTAAAAGCGGGTCAAGATGTTGCGGGAAGTTTGCCCTTTGTAGGTCTTCGTACACTGTGGACACTTAATTTCGTAAATTCCTGCCTTGTCGAGTGGGGAGACCTTATCCTTTGGATTGCAAAGAAAGAGTTTTGCCTGGTTCGGGTTGCTATAAGAGAGAGAAAGGTTGTATGCTTTGAAGACGGAGTTAACCCGGCGTCACTCGCGCGAGCGGTGTTTACACCGCACTTTTTGATTTTTTTGATTTAGCTCATCATACAGTGGCACTACCTTGTGATGACTTCCATGTATTCCAAGTACAACTTATTGGCAACAGCTAGCGCCAATAAAAAATGTTAAAATTAAAAATTAAAAAAGTTAAACTTAACAAATTAGAATGTAAAAATTAAAAAAAAAGCTACGATTTTGGCATAAATTTATAAAAGTATAATAAAAATCATTTTGTTATTTTATCTCACTGAGTTCTTTTTTATCAAATAAAATCACTTTTAAAAAGTGCGGTGTAAACACCGCAGCGCGGGTAGTGCTGTTATAAAATTTGACGCGAGTGACGCCGGGCTACGACCTTTGATAAGTTGACCATTGTAGGGTAATGAGGTCGTGATGAAATTCCTTTTGGCTTTCTGAAGGGTAGTAATATCCTTGATGAATTTAATAAATTTTCTCTTCTTCAGGATTTTAGTTACGATTCCGTGGGCGTAACCATTTTTGGTGGCGATTCTTTTAATTAAGGAAATCTCCTTAAACGCAGTGCTATCTAAAGGAAGATTTAACGCGCGATCGATCATGGACGTAAAACTGGATAGCTTCTGATTCCAAGGGTGACTGGAATCAGAAGGGATAAAATTTAAATGACTGGAGGGTTTTCGGTATACTTCAAAAGACAAAGAGTTATTATTTCCTATTACCAAAACATCCAGAAAAGGTAGTTTACCGTCGACTTCCTTCTCATATGTAAACTGAATAGTGGGGAAGAAGTTATTAATATGTTCCAAAAACCAATCAATATCGCAAACACTTGTATCAAAAATGACGAAGACGTCGTCCACGTAGCGGAACCATACCTCGGGAAAATAGTACCCTGGATTCGTAAGTATATTTTCGAAAGATTTGAGAAAAATGTCTGCGAGAATGGGGCTTAGGCAGGACCCCATGGGGGTTCCGTTTTTCATTTTATAAATAGTTCCTTTGTACGAAAATATGTTGTTATTAACGCAGATATTGGTTAAACGCACCCTACAATGGTCAACTTATCAAAGGTCTTAACTCCGTCTTTAAAGCATACAACCTTTCTCTCTCTTATAGCAAACCGTACCAGGCAAAACTCTTACTTGGCAATCCAAAGGATAAGGTCTCCCCACTCGACAAGGCAGGAATTTACGAAATCAAGTGTCCACAGTGTACGAAGACCTACAAAGGGCAAACTTCCCGCAACATCTTGACCCGCTTTAAGGAACACTTGAACCACCTGAATTTCGGAAGAAGTGACCTCTCTGCCGTTGCTAAACACTCCCTGGAGACAGGGCATGACGTCTCCACCCAAAACCTTAAACTTTTGAAAGCAATAAACAATAAACGATTCCTGGATGAGAGTATGGAGATCCATTCCACCAACAGCAGTGATTTACTTAACTCAGACAAACGGCCAATCAGCAACTCCCAACTGATTCAGTGGTGGACGACCATAACCAATCACTGAATTTCTTTATTGTCTGTCCTTTGAGTGCTATTTCTATAATTGGTCGTTTCTCATTATAAATACCATTTATTTTTCTATCACACTCAGTATCACTGCTGATAGATGAGAGCTTCGCCTTCGAAAAGCGCTTACAGGATAAGGTTGTATTTTTCTTTTTTAAAACTTGTTGCGGTTAAAGATTCTTTTATTTCTTTTATTGAAAAGAAGTGCCGTTAATATTAAACCTACAAAAAATGGGCAGGACATTTAAAATGGAAACGGTACCGCGCTAAATTTAATTATAACTCGGTGGAAGGATGGTTCATAATACTGTTCCAATTAACTAAACAGGTGGTGGCCTTACAGTATAACAGAGGGACATCAGGAGTTCCAACTAGTTTCGCCATTTATTCCCGGCTTTGTCAAGCATATACAGCAAGAGGCATGCAAGCTTTTATATATACAGAACAGTGGTACAAGTTATTTAATGAGCGTAAATACATACAAGAACCAATAGGATATAAAGCAAGGGGGCCAATGAGTTCAAAAGGACGTAATGGCCAGTAGAATAAAATAGAATAAATACAAAAATTTTTTTAAGATACACAAAAGAGAAGTTGTACAGAGATGGTGCGTTTAACACGGGCCGAAAAGAGAACATATCCGGTTGTCTGAAGACAAGAGAATTTACATTAAAAAAAACAAAATAAAATAAAGGAATAAGAAACTTACAAAACGCAGAAGAAACATAAAATAAAAAAAATAAAAAAAACGAGAGAAAATCATAGTAGATCAGATAAAGAACTAAGTATTGCAAACACATTAAAGTCCATCTGGCAATTGAGAAGCAAGTGTGGGGTGGACCTCTTGGCCTTGAATATTTCGATCGCTTCGACGGTAGCAGTTTTTTCTGGTTTATTACAGATGTGCAAGACAGACATATCTTCTTCTTTTGTTTTCAAAGTGTGTCCGGAATCTGCGAGATGGTTTGCATAGTGGGAGACATGGTCCCATTTTTTATACGAGTAAAGGTGTTCCTTGAATCGCAATGCAAGATTGCGGGTCGATAATCCCACATAGAACATATCGCAAAACGCACAATTCAGGAGGTAAACTCGGGATTGGGAATATTTGTTGGAGGTGACGGAGGTGGGCGGGTTCAGGGTGCGAGCAGCTGGGGTTGGAGTACGAAATGATATTCGTAGGCCAAGGGACAATAAGAAATCGGAAAGCTTGGAGAAATTAGGTCCCAGATATAGTAAGGACGTCTACTTTTTAGTATGGGGCAAAACGGGAGGTGGGGGGGGGAGAGAAGGGCCCGTCTGCGGCGGTGAAGAATGCGAGAGAATGTGGAGGTCGAATATCCATTGGAGTGGGCGAGGTGTCGGATTATGCGGAGTTCTGAAGATCTGGATAGGGGGCAGAGGGGGAGCTTCAGGGCACGGTCGATTAGGAATCTCAGTGAGGCATGTTTGTGGGTGGCGGGGTGTGAGGAAGAATGGTATATGAAGTTGGAGGATGTGGTCGGTTTACGAAAGACAGAAAAGGAGAAGTGGTTAGTGTGGGGGTTGTTGGTGATGAGGATATCAAGGAAAGGGATGGACCGGTTAGTTTCTAGTTCAAAAGTGAATTGGATATGTGGAGAAAAGGAGTTAAAGGTGTTAACAATATTAGTGGGAGTAGTGGATCGGGAGTCAAAAAGGATGAGGATGTCATCGACATATCGGAAATATGCGATGACGGAGGAATTATTGAGGAGGGGGGTGGCGTGTGTTAAATCCAGGTGCTGTAGGAACACCTCAGACAGAAAACTGGTGAGTGGGAACCCCATTCCTAGCCCTGTGGTTTGGGAATAGTAAGAGTTGTTAAAGGAGAAATAGTTCTGCGAATTAATTACAGAGAGGATAGCTAGTAGGTCAATAGTATCGGGTGCAGGGAAAGACGCAGCTAGTAACAGATACTGTAGGATAGAAAGGGTGGGGGTGACAGGGATGTTAGTGTATAAGTTGGTGATGTCAAGGGACATAAGGGAGAGGTGCTCATCAGTGTGGATGGAACAAAGGGACTCAGTAAGGGTTAGGGAATTGCATACATTAAAAATATTAGGGAGGATTTTCAGGTTAAAGAGGAAGGTGTAAAGGGAATTGGCAACGAGGTGGCAGGAGCTGGGGAATAGTTAACTACGGGGCATATAGGCATGTTAGGTTTATGGATCTTGACTAGGGCGTTAAGGTTGGGTGGGCGAGGGTTAGGTGGGATGAGGCGTCGGAGGTATCTGAAGCGTGGGGATTTGTTCATGACGGAAATAATGGATTTCTGGTATTTAGAAGTGGGGTCGGATGGGAGGGTGACAAAATTGTTAGCGGCTATGAAATCGTTAACTTTATCAATGAACATAGAATGGTAAATGATAACAACACTTTACCTTTATCGGCCTTGACGACGAGGGCATCAGAATCTTGTAACTTCGTCTTCAAGGTGGTAGAGGCAGCAGCATCAGTGAGTAGTTCCCGGGGTGGTGTAGACACAGACGCTTCTTTGAAGGACTTGTGTATCAGATGTCCGGCGATGGCTCGCGCTGGAGGACGATCAGTCTGGGGTGGTAGGTTGATGGCGTGCTCGACATCTGAGATTACATCGTGTACGTCGGATCGTGTTGGCTTTCTATAGAGAACGTGCTTGAGGCCTTTGTCGAGGACTCGCTGTTTGTTGTCGGACAGCTGGATTGATGTTAGGTTAACGACATTGTCGTGAAACACAAAATCACCTTCAGGAGGATGTGGGCGTGTTGGAGGCGGACGTCGGAGGTCGTCTAGCTTCTTGCACAGGGTTAAGAACTTATGCTCTTTGAAGGATTGCAGCCTAAGTTCATCCTCCTCGAAAACATCAGAACATCAGGCGGTATGATGGATGAAATGTGGAGGTGCAGGCGGAATATCTGTTGGTTGAGACGATGCTTCTTGTAAACTAAGGTGGTTGTAGCACGGCTTACCCAAGTCCTTACGGTGGCGGCCCGTGCAGCTTGGGCGGCGGTAGACCTGTTCCGGACGATGATGTGGGCATACTTGGGTTCTAGGCGCTCTCGGATACACATGCGGTTGAACCAGATGTTCTGGATGGTGGAGGCTAGCTTCCTCTTGATGTGGAAGGATGGATCATAATACTGTTTGAAACCGACATGACAATTCCGCGCCTGGATGGCGTTGACGACCACTACAAAATTGGCAAAGTAAGTCGTGAAGATTTTGCAAGTCCTGCATGTCGGAGATTTTGCAACGAGTCACTGCTCCTACGTTCAGACGAACGTGTTGACTGGCACATGAAGGCTGGCAGAGTGACAACGGCTCAGGAGATGAAAATGAATCGTTTGGTGATCCAGTTGATGAAAAAGTTCCTGTCGGGAAAACTACAGGGAGATGCTTCGTTCATGGCCTTCGTGAAAGTCGAGGCTGCTCTCTTGAGGCCAAATGGCATCACTTTAAAAACGCTCCAGGGAAGGAAACGCATTGCGTCACCGCCTACTTATATAGCAGTACCATGGTTTCACATTAGGAACACATTCATCTACTGAAGACGCGGTCAACTTCGTTCGTGCAGTTAAGTATACCCGTCTTTAATGTAGACTAATTTTTCTTCTTCAACGATACTTATTGTATAATTGTTACAAAGGTTGTTCGCAAAGACACAACTTAAGATTACTATATCTTTCAATGATACTAATTTGGCTATTTGTCATAAGATACAACTCATGATATATCCACAGTATTAAAGCATTAGGCCATAGTACTCGGAATGACTCTGTTTTTGATTCAAGTTCAATCAATTGTAAATAGTGTGCTAAACCTAATTATTTTACGAGAGAACCATTTTATCGAATGTATCTAAGTTTATTCCTTTAGAATAAAATGTTAATTTTATTTAATCAAATAAAGTGTATGCTCATTGTCACTCGCTCACCAATTTACTACTTCCACTGCGACTATCCAAATTACTGGTGACAACTGGTACCGACAGGGCATAAACGCCCTTGAGTCTCGCTGGAGGAAGGCCATAGAAGAGGATGGAGATTATGTGGAAAAACTACGGTGTGTAGAAAAAAATATCATTCTTTCGTGTGTATAAGTTTCATTGTGTTCAATAAATAATTGTTGAAGAAAAAAGTTGTGGTGCATTACTTTCTGAGCTACACTCGTAATTTGTGTCAATGAAACTTAAGACCTGTCACGTTGGCAAACTGAAATACTGAAATATATTTGCTATGGCTAGATAAAGCATGCTTTTTCAGATTTTAGTCATCATTTTAGTTCGGCTGTAAAGTTAGCGAAAAAGCAAGCATTTTAGTTTTACTATCAGTTGTATTTTGGGGCAAGATGACAAAGATAAGTTGACGGATTCATCATATTACCCCTACTTAATTATATTTAAGTAACATTTCTTATTTATTTATTCTGCTTATATTTATTATTGAATAAATTTAATAATCCTTAAGTGGTTATTATTAGTAAATATTTATTCTCTTTTATATGCAGTTTCTAAGAGAAATTGCCGATCTAAAATGCCAAGAACCGATAAAAAGAAGTCAACTAAATGAAGCTGGAGTGAAGATAAGATGATAGCAGCCATTCATGCAGTACAACATGATAACGTATGTTGCAATTTGGCAGTTACTACATATGATGTTCCTGAACCAACTTTGAGAAGATACATAAATAAAACAAAAAAGGTAGGCCTAGCAGGTGATCTTACAGCCAGGTATAATAGGGATCTAGTATTAGGAAGACTTTTTAATTGTATAATAAATCTAATTTCAGGGAGAAACTCTACCCGTTCATGGTGGTCGCTTTCGAGATGTATTTACAAAGGAGCAGATACAAAGCTTTATAGGCTCTTTAAAGGAACTAAACAATCCTTATTTTGGCATGACAGCTATCGAATGCAGAAAGCTGGCGTACGAATATGTAACCTTAAATGGCATAAAGCATCCTTTCAACACTAAAAAGAAAATGGCAAATGGAAAATTTTTGGTACATTAAAAGACATCTGTCTCACGCATTCTTTTGAAACATATCAAATCTACAACGTTGATGAATCCGGTTTGTCAATTGTGCCTGGCAAGCGGCCTAAGATTGTTTCACCCAAAGGAGCACAGTGTTTATCCAAAATTGTGTCTGCTAAGAGGGGCAAGACCATCACTGTTGTTCGTTCAATGAATGCGAGTGGTTTTTTTGTTCCACCGTTCATGACATCCTCGCAAACAAATGAAACCAGAATTAGTGAAAGACTATCCCCAAGAAATTGAAGGAGAATGCCGCAAAAAATGATGGATCACAAGCGAATTGTTGTATGATATTTCGTCCATTTTATTAAGCATGTCAAACCATCTTCTGCAAATCCATTTGTCTTCAATACGAAAAGAACGAGTATTTGTCAGAAAAACACTGGATGTAAAAGACAGAAAGTCATCAGAAACATTGCACAACTGGAGCTTTGTCTATAAAAGGAAATTGTTGAAAAACTAAAAAACTATATTGTAGAGTTTTTATGTAAATTCTTGAGGTTGTTCTGTTTACCTACAACTGTAATTATCCCGGAAAAAGCCGAACGATATCTGTTATCTATATACACTGAACGATAAATTTATTAGAGACACGCGCTAATAGCGTGTTGCGCCTTCTTTAGCAGCGAGAACTGTCTGAATACATGGAGGCATGGATCAACATGGTGTTGAAACCATTGCAGAGGAATAGCAGCCCAGGCTGACATCACAGCGTCCCGTAATAGGTGCAGTTTGGACGGTAGTGTGGGAAGACATCGGATGGTTTTCTCCACTTCTTCCCAGAAATGCTCGATCGGATTGTGATCGGGCGAGCGAGCTGGCCACTGAAGCAGGTGGAAGTCCGCGTCATGTTCTTCGAACCAGTCCAAGACCATTCGAGCATGGAAACAGGGAGCATTGTCCTGCTGAAAGTGTTTGTCACCACCAGAGATACAGTGATCAAGAACGGGTGCACCTGATCAGCAACAATGTTCAGGTAGTTTGTCGCATTCAGGGATGTCTACGGATATCAGAAGACCCAGTGTGTTCCAAGAGAAAACATCCTAGACCAGCACTCCTCCTCCACCCACCTGTACGGTTGTCTGCTGACAGGATGGGTCCATGGCCTCGTGCTGTCTGCGCAAGATGTGCAGTCTGCCATCTGCATTATGAAGTAGGAACCGCGATTCGTTGGACCAGGCAACCTCCTTCCATTTATCCAGTGTCCAGTGGCGATGGCTGTGTGCCCATAGCAGACGTGCTTTCCTATTTTGTGGTGATAGCAACGATACCGGTACTGGCTGCCTGTTGTTAAACCTAGCTCCGTGCAAGGTGCGCCGCACCGTGTGCTCCGAAATGAGTTGGGATGCTCCCTCACTGAACTGCACTGCAATTTGTTGGGCTGTTCCCCTCCTGTTGCTGTGGATGATTCGTACCATTCGCCGTTGGCCTCGTTCGTCCACGGCCCTGTTTAATCTGGAGTTGTGCTTGTTGGAGGTTGTTTTTTGGCATAACTGCCATTCACGAAATACCCTTGACACTGTTGCATGGGAAAACCCGATGAGGTTCGTTGTTTGCGAAATGCTCAACTGCGCCCGTCGAGCTCCAGCAATCATGCCTCGTTCAAAGTCGGTCAAATCATTGGATTTACCTATACTCAGTTCACTTCTGCTGCTGACTGCAACCTGCGATCCAATGCACCCCTTTTATGCACCGCTTCGGCCTGTTCCATTATTTGCATTTCACTGGGAGGCCGAAGCATTTTTCATAAGAGGTGTCTCTATTAAATTGGTCGTTCAGTGTATATAAATAATTATGTTTATGGGTTTGTTTGTGGGTTTGTTTGTTTCTTATACAATTCTACAGTTTTTTTCTGATCTTGATGAAATTTTGCACACCTGATCTTCAAAGCAAGAGGACGGTCACTGTCGACCTGAGATTTCGTAGAAAAATAATTATCGATAATAATTCGATATTCATATATGATGGCAAGGCTTATTAACAAGATGTCTCTCATGAACAAGAATGCAAGGGAAAGTTTTATGCAACAATAAGTCTCAACAATGGTTGTAAGACGCAATTTACCAACAATATGCACGGACCAACAACATTCAGTGGTGCCAAAAAGATGTTACCAATGACATGGGTTTGACTTCTATTTTAATAGCATAATAACACACGCTATGAAGTACTGAGGGGGACCCAAACACTTTCATCTAACCTGCTACCTTCCTTCTGCAACAATAGAGAATTAAAAATGATGTATTACCATATGAGTTGTAAAATGTTTTTGGAAGACCCTGTATATCTAATGACCAACAATGACAGGGATTTTTTGTGAATTATAAAAAAGGTACAATTTGTAACAAGGCATAGAATTCCTGCTGTTTGGACTTTTCACAGAATTCATACTTCTTATAACTTAATATTTTGTTGAATATCTTTAAAAATGAGCAGTAACTGGAGTTAATTGAGGGTTATCTAACTATTGAAAAAGAGTGGAAGCAGTCTTTTTACTCTGTGCTGTATTGGTTTGAGCAGCACACTGTTGCAACTGAGCAAATGATGAGATTATCAACTGAAGAAACAAAGATTGTTAGAAGACAAATTGATGAATGCCTAAGCTCTGCTTCAAGTTCTGCTTCCAACAGAGTAACATTTCAACATCAGATACCAAGTAATGAACAGCTCTACTCAGACTGTTGGATTGCTGTCACGTACTGTGAGTGTATGCGCAGTGGAAAAACATTAAATTAGAGTAATGAC
Organism: Rhysida immarginata; assembly: GCA_023313115.1. Taxonomy (NCBI): domain Eukaryota; kingdom Metazoa; phylum Arthropoda; class Chilopoda; order Scolopendromorpha; family Scolopendridae; genus Rhysida; species Rhysida immarginata. Next base: position 247,293 of record JAHWFO010074394.1, on the reverse strand, counting down.
TACAGAGCATAACTTTTGGCTTAATCTTAAAAATTTTTATTGATAGAGCATTGTTAGCAATCTCATACAACAAAATTAATGGCGGGGCATGAGATCCTACTTAGATGTAGGAAACGCCACAGGACAGAGCCTGACCCCTAAATGTCCAAAAGGAGTGCAAACTCGGACCAGCCACTAAATGGTGACCGTCCGTCACAAAAAGCTAATTAGTATTATAGAAAATGGGCCTAAAGGCTTAATTGAAATATTTAACAGTGTATAACAAACTGGACAATTAGCTTGCCATCCGGAAACTAACCTTGAAACATATAAAGAAGGATATTTGTTTGTTTGTGGGTTTGTTTGTTTCTTTCTTATGCAAATCTACAATTTTATTCCGACCTTGATGAAAGTTTGCATTCTTGACCTTCAAACCTTGAGGAAGGTCACTGTCTACCTCAGATTTCGGAAAATAATAATTATCGATAAAAAATCGCTATTTATAGTTATGAAAGGGCATATTAATTACTAATTTTTATGTTTTAGAAACCTATATCCCATGCTCCACTATGTACGCCCATCAAATTTGTTTATGTTTTGTCCATTACTTTACTCGCTAGAGGGCTCTAGATACCTCACGTTATTTTATAACCACCTTGTAAATTGTTGGTGAATTGCGTGTTGATACCATCGTTGATACAAACACCATGGGCCTATTATCGCACTCACTTTGCCTTGCATTGTTGGTCATGAGATACCTCATCATTCTGCCCAGCTGTCATTATTAATATCGATTATTATCAATAATTATTATTTTTTCGAAATGTCTGGTAACAAATGTCATCACGATTGGAATCAAACTGCAAATTTGTATAAGAAACAAACACACACGCAAACACAGATTTATATATACACTAGCAGAGGCACGCGGCGTTGCCCGAGATACTTACAGTTGTCAGTAAACAGAACAATCTCAAGAAGTTAATAAATCAAAATAGGTTTTCAGTATTTCTACAATTGGCTACTCTTCTGTTGTTCAGATGATTCCGACACCTGGAGAACTTTTAGTCTCCTCTGAACGATACTCATTCTTTTCTTCGTGTGGCATTTATTTATGTATGAATTAATATATCTATGTATCCTTTGGACGATTAGTAATGAGCACTATATAATGTGCTTGTTGCTTTGAAGAGTCGAGTTGATGTATGCTTTGTTGTCGTTTATGTCATAAACTATTGCTTGAGACCAGTAGCGTCCTTATATACCTAACCCACTGAAAGGGTTTCAAACACACTGGAAAGGTTTCAAACACAAAAATAGTCTGAACACGAGGGAGCTCTATGGTAGGGAACTCAAGGTAGACACGTGTGTCTCTTTACCTCCTCGACACAGATTGCACTGTCTATATTCTACTGTTTTACTCATTTCCTGCTCATTGTAAATAATTCTTGTAAACGAATGTTCTATTGCCTATGCAATAATTCTATCATTGCTTATTCTCGAAAACATTGCAGCAGGATAAGCTGGTTTTCATGGCAACAATATTTCTCCGGTGTTGATGTGGAAATACAGGACAAAAATAACTTTGACTAAACAGCTCTTCTTGGGTCGCAGTGGATGTACAGTTTCGTTTATGTCTGTGTGCTTTCCATCCCCAACAAACTGAGTAAAAGTATTCAATACTTGGTAATCTTAAGATGCAATTGCACACTAAACTCTGTCTTGAAGCAAAACTTGGCCATTCATTACATTGTGTGATCTAGCAGTTGCCGTTTTCTCTGTTGACACACTCACCATTTGCTTAATTGAAACCAATACGGGCATGGAGCGAAGAGACTTCTTTCACTGTCGCCTCTCCACTCTCTCTCCCAATAGTCTGCTGACACTCCATTATTTCCAGTTATTGCTCATTTTTAAAGATTTTCAAGAAAATGTTAGGTGCTAAAATAACCATCAATTCTAAGAAAAGCCCAAAGAACAGGATTCTATATTATTACAGACTGAACCTAATTTATATTGCACAAACTTTGATTTGCATTGTTGGTCCGTTGATATAGTTGGTGAATTGCGTGTTGATACCATTGTTGATACAAACACGACAAGCCTATTGTTGCACACACTATGCCTTGCATTGTTGGTCATAGGAAACTTCTTAAATTTATGGCCTGTCATCATCATAAATATTGATTATCGATAATTATTATTTTTTCGAAATTTGAAGTGAAAGCTTTGAAGATCATGCTCGGAATAAAACTGACGGGCGTTGCCCGGGATAATTAGGCTTGTAGGTAAACACACACACACAAAGAAACACACACATTTTTCCCAATCGTCTGAACGCTTGCTAGGGAGCTGAAGGAAGACACGTGTACCTCCTTTGCCTCATCGAGGGAGACTGCCCTATCTATATCGTCTATTATATCCATTTCCTGTTCATTGTTAATAATTCTTGGAAACGAATGTTCTGTCATTGCATCATCATTTTATGTTCATTGTTATAATTCTTTGAAAAGAACTTTCTATCATTGCATCATCATTTTATGTTCATTGTTATAATACTTGGAAACGAATGTTCTGTCTGTGCATCATCAAATTATGTTCTTTGTTATAATTCTTTAAATAATTTTGTGCTCATTGTTATTGGTGAATTGCGCATTGTGACCATTGTTGATGCGAACACGACGGGCCTATTGTTGCACAAACTTTGCCTTGCATTGTTGGTCATGAGATATCTGTTGCTGGTCCGAGCGTAGTGTGAATTGCGTGTTGACACCATTGTTGATACCTATTGTTGCACAAACATTTCCTTTCATTGTTGGTCATGAGATATATATTGGTTGGTCCGTGCAGAGTGTTTTTGAATTGCGTGTTGATACCATTGTTGATACCTATTGTTGCACAAACTCTGCCTTGCATTGTTGGTCATGAGATATTTCTAATTAATATGCCCTTCCATAACCATAAATATCGATTTTTTTAATCGATAATTATTATTTTTCCGAAATCATGGCTTGAAGGTGAAGTATGCAAACTTTCATCAAGATCAGAATAAAACTGTAGATTTGCATAAGAAACAAACAAAGAAACCCACAAACAAACCCACAATAGGTAAACATAACAACCCACAACAAAAATCCTTCTTTATATATATAGAAGACTAGCAGAGGACCCGGCGTTGCCCGGGATAATTACACTTGTAGGTAAAAATAACAACCTCAAAAAGCTAAATTAAACCTCTAAATTGGTTAAATAATAACTCAATGACTACAATAGAGAGCGAAGGGACTATCCATTCTATGAAAAATCCGAAAGGCAGGAATTTACCTCTTCACTTAAAAAATCCATTCTAGGTGATTTACCGGGACTTGATTTACTGAAAAAAAAAATTTTTTAGGCTCACAATGGATGGACTTCTCCAAGGATGCTTTCTAGTCTAAATAATTTTTTACTCGCGTAATCTTACTTTAGATGTACCCTTGATGTTGTTGCAATTTCCTTTCTTTTTCGATGTCTTGAAGCAAAAATTGGCCATACATCAGTTTGTGTAGTCTAGCGGTCGCTGATTCTTCTATTTACTTGCTTACCATTTGCTCAATACAGCACGGAGCTAAAGGAGTGCTTCTTCTATCGTCCTTCATTCTTTCTCAATAGTCTGCTAACTCATTATCTCATTGTATACACATTAACGTAAGACATAATTATGCTATACTATTATAATAAGCAATAATGCAATTAATATTAGAAATAAATAAAACAATTACAGTCAACAGATAAGTTTTTCTTAATTGTCAAATCATTGAAATATTTCGCTAAATGCGTTTATTCAGAAAATATCCCGTTATTTTTAGATAAGTGTATTTGTTTTAATTCAGTTATAAAAAGAGTATAGCCTATTTTAGGAAATTAAATTTTTTAAGGCCGTGTATTTTATACAAATTATCTGTATTGTAGTTTTGTGAAGTTCACTTTGAGTAACGTTTCTTCATAAGATTCACTGAATATTTCGACGAAAAAACTGGACATAATTTTAAAATTCCTCTCAAAGTTCCTCGATTAGCTGAAGACGCAGTCCCAACTACCTTCACATGATGTTCCAGTTATCTATCTTTAAGGTAGAGTGCAAAAAGAACCTGTCCTGAAGATAGGCGTTGACGTCAGGAAGAAGAATCTTTACAGAGAGCAATTACCGAATCATTTGAACTTGCTTGTGAGTTGGAGAAAAAAAACATGATATCGTCCTTCGCAGAACTCAACCGGTGTATATTACAAATGCCTCTCTTTCGGATGATTGGACTGTGATATGTAGAAATCACTGTGTGATGTTTTTACATATAATCGAAGAACCAGATCCTTCAGTTAAATATTCTGTGACAATTAATGAAAAAAATGCAAATGAAAATATTTGTTCATAATGCTGAATTAAAGATTTTACCTGGATTGACAATACCCACAGCTGTGAATGATTTTCGATTATTTTTAAATGTTTTTGATAAGCTCTTGGAAATGAATGATGTAAACAAAAATGCAATTCCCACCGTACTAAATGTTATAAATGCCCTGTTTGAAAATTTACTAGAGAAGTTGCCTGAAGAAAAGCAGCAAACTGTTCAATTTCTTATAGAGCAGATTCATCTTCTCAATCTGAAATCTCTTCGCTACTCAGCAGATATGATGGTGTTTGCATCTCTTCTGTTTTCCATATCGCCTTACGGTTATAAATTTTTACGAAGTTCAAATAATCTTACTCTTCCTCATCCAGAAACAGTACGTAAAGTTTGTACCAAGTTTAATTTTACACCTCAAAGGGAAAGAAGTGATGAACACTTTCTAGCATATATAAAACAATGTGCAAAATCAGATAGTACAAAAGATCAAACTGTAAGCCTCATGATGGACGAAATCTATCTGATGCCTTACTTTGATTACAAAGGTGGAGATATTGTAGGAATGTCTTACAATAATGAAGAAGCAGCTACTACAGTATTTGTGTTTATGATTTAAAGCCTGCTGTCAAATTTTAAGGAAATGGTATTCCTATTGCCAGTGAACAAAATTTCTGCAATGAATTTACACACTATTATAAAAAAAAAGTTATATGTGGATTAGAGAGGGCTGGATTTAAGGTCATTTGTCTTGTGAGTGACAATACTGCAATTTTTCATAAAGCGGTTTCCAGTTTTATCAATCCACCTAAACTCCAAATAGAGTATTGTCACCCAAGGGATTCAACTAGGCCACTTTTCTTTATAGTTGACTCAGTGCATTTGTTAAAATGCATTCGAAACAACTGGTTAAACCAGAAACATGAAAATAAGAGTTTACTTTATCCTGCTTTTGAAGAGAATTCTTCAGTGAGTAACAGTTTTTCTATGAAGATTGCTTCTTTTGATTCTCTTAAACAATTACACGCACAAGAGATGAATGAATATTTAAAATTTGGATATCGACTGACTTCAAAAGCGTTAAATCCAAGGAATCTATAACGACAGAATGTCAAATTAGCACTCCAAATTTTTAATCCTAATATTGTTGAAGCACTAAAATTGTTCGGTGTTAAGAATAGTATATGTAATGCTGATAGCACGGCTGAATTCATCGACATTATTGTGAAATGGTGGTCTGTCGTAAATGTTAAATCCCCTGGCAAAGGGCATAGAAAGAGAGACGATTATCAGGATCCAGTAACAACTCCTCTCGAAATAGATTGCAGAATGAAATTTTTAAATTCATTCGTTGATTGGCTGGACACTTGGAAGCATCAAGGACAGAACACTGGTATTCTTACAAAAGAAACTCACACAACTCTGAGTCAAATATCTTATGCATTAATGAAAATAAGTAAATATTGTATTGAAGAATTTGGATGTACTATTGGGTAAATTTCAAACAGATTGTCTAGAGAATAGGTTTGGACAGTATCGACAATTGTCGGGTTCGCAATATCATATATCTATTCGACAGGTGTTCGAGTCTGAAAAAAGCTCAGAATCCAAAGTATTCTGCCTGTCATACCAATAGAAGAATTAATTGACAATTCACTGCAATTTGATGATAATGTGTTAAAATGTTTTCCATTGAAAATATCGGATGCTGATATAGAAAATGTTTCAAATTATATCGAGGTGATTGTGTATGTGGCAGGTTATTGTGCATTTGCTACAATTAAGTCAATTAAGTGTAACTCTTGCATGAGCAATCTTCTTCTAGATAGAGAACTAGAATTAGAAAACCAAGATTACATGTTCATAAGAAGCTTAGATCGGGGTGGTCTAAAATATCCAACCTTGCCTGTCATTAACTGTGTTTTATACACAGAAATAGTTACTCGAAAATTAACTTCCTCAGAATACATGTCAAAATTTTCATCAGTGATTGTGGAAGTAACAAAGCAGCAATTGGGAGAATTGATGATATAGATATCTGTGATGAGGGACATACACCTGAATTTGTCATTCGGCGGATCTTAAAGTCATCTGCTAACATTCTCCTAAATAATCTATGTTCCCAGAAAAACAACATGTTGTCCATTATTAAATCTGAAAAGCAACGTAAAAAGATTGTTTCTGGAACACAATAATCTGAATTATAGTCTTGGACTAATTTGTATTAGATTACATTAAATTTGTTAGAATTTATGCAACGAGGATTTTTTAATCATTAAAATCATTTTTAATATTATAATGTATTACAACAACAATTGTATAATTGCCTGAAGAATTACAACAATTAAAAATTTCATCAAAATTTTGAATGAAATTAGTAGATTTATTTTGGATGGTATCTGGAAACTAATTAATAATTTTTCTTTTATCAGTATTTATTAAAGTTTCTATTAAAATTCTCAAAAGTTATTGCTTAGGTTATGTTGCCCAAACTTAAATGCTGTGTTATACATTAAGGTTATAAATTCTTAATTTTTTATATTCATTATATTTAAGTATTATTATTCACATTATAAAACTCTTATTGGCTTTTTATTCAAAATTTACATTGGCAAATAATTAAATAGTATTGCAATATTTTTTAATCATTAAATGATTTATTTTTTGGTTGAGAAACAAATATGTTAATTCATCCAAATACTTAAAGTTTCTCAAGAAACTGATTTTGTTATTGTTAAAATTTTCAAATTTAAAACTAGGCTTGTTATTCCATCAATCAAGACAATTTAAAAACTATTTAATTCTTCTGAAGGGAAAATAATCTGTATATAAAAAATGCTATAGCCTAATAACTCTCATAGATTAATTAAATGATTTGCTTAATTTTTTGCCAATTTAAAATGCACAATTTTTAATTTTTTTATTGTTATAAGTTTTTTGTAGAAGTCTAAATTTGTGAAAACTGCTAAAATTTATAAAATTATCGGTTTGTTTGGTGTTGTTGTTTGTTTTTTTTTGTTGTTTTTCTTTTTGAATTATCAAATATTGAACTTTTTTCATATTAATAAATTCTTATAATTTAAAAATACTATCTTTTATTTTAGTAAAAATAAAAATAAAGTTGAATAAAAAAGTATTTAAATTTAAACAAAATAATCCTTGTGTTTGTGAAATTAATTTATTTTATTCTTTAAATTTAAATTTAAGAAAATGCTAAAATTTAATTGCAGAATTAATTTTTTTATTCTGGAATTACCAAGTATTGAACTTTTTTGAATATGAAAATTCTTATAATTTAAGAATACCAAATAATGCATTTATCAATAATGTAATAAAATAAAAGGATCTGATAAATTATCGCAAATAGAGTTAAAATATTTCCATCCAGGCTCACCCTTCAGGAAGTGACGTCAAATCCAAGCACTGAGGCCTGTAGTTTAGAGGGTGTTGATCGAAGGCACCCTGAAAGCAGCACGACAATTTCCCTCTAGAAGAAGCTGCTGTTTCCGACGTCCGAATAGTTTTTTGTCTTGTCTGCCAGGATACTTCAGACCTATCGTTCGTTTAAAGTTTCTCTGTTAAAGCTCTTATTCCCTCCTGCTCTAGATGAAGCTTCTATTGTTCAGATGTTTCCAACGCTCAGATAGCTTTATATCATTCTGATGCCAAATTTCTCTGATCAATAATCTTTCTTCCTCTTTTCTTTCCAAACACACAAATTTTCGTCAGTCGCCTGGACGTTTTTAAGGAGCTCAAGGGAGACCCGTGCAAATCCTTACTTTGTTTCCAAATTGGTACATTATTGGACGGGCGTTTACATCCCTTATTGAACTGTTGCTTCTTTGTTTGATTTACATATTTCTGAGGAGCGTTTGTATGGCACATTGCCATTAATGGAGAGACCCATGGAGAGAGAGATGTGACAATTTGACTTGGTTCTCCCTTTGGAAAATCTCCCTTCTTTTTGTTTTGCCTCCTTTTGCTTCTCAAACTGATTTCTACCTATTTGAGTCGACCTCCTTGGTCCTTGGTCATTACGTTTTCACGAATGAGCTATTTGATTACACTTAGGAGTGCGAGCTGAATGCTCATCCTTTACCTCCCTGTATGCTTTATAAGGCTCGGCATTGGCAATTTTTCTTATCAATTCCTCTATTACAGAAAGCGCCTCTTTAACTAGTAAGAGCGTCTCTTCATAAGAGACTAGATGCTCTTGTGTTATTGCCTGCCAACCAACCTTTTTGGATACAATCTTGGAGGTGATCCAGATTAGCTAATGATTCATCCATTTTCACTTCACTCGGCGAATCTAATGAAGAATTATAATTATTTGCTAGACTAGAAATAATAGTGTCATGAGTAGTGTCTTTCATATCCAAGGAATCCTCATTACCTGATGAATTAACAATAAGGTTAGGCCTTGGAAGTGCATTGTCCAAATACTCTGTATTGAGCTCGCTAACTGAGCTATCATATAGTTTCTGTAATGGCATTATCCCTTGATACAATGCTTCCTGTAGCGTCTCCAAACCTCCCAAAGCGCCCATTGCATTCGTACTTTGCGAAGAAGACTGCTCACTCCCATTCATTTCACTATCAAGTCCATTTTGTACTTCATTATCGCATGAAACTGAAAGCCTGCCATCAAAGATATTACAAATTTCTTGGTTACCCAACCACTCGCTTTCTGACAAGCTCTGCTCCTCCAATTTGACATTATTAACACCTATCTCTTCAATATTTTTGCAGAGTTGCCCTATTTTAATAAGTACATCTGAAGAATTGGACACGACGTCTAAAGAGTGAATCTGCAAAAGCATATTACTCACATCTGTAGCCACCACTTTACTTTTATGCCTCCGTTTTCTTTTTCTATAATATGAGGATGCAAAAACACATTTGGAAGCATCACTTGTGTTTTTTTTCATCTTACCTTGCTATATTGATTAGCAATGTAATCCTCCAACAAATGATCATTTTTACTTAGGTAATTTTGTTTATTTGAGCTGTCCGTTGCTTTATGCTGCATACATCGACTTATCTCCCTATAGACTTCTTTTATGGGAGCTTTCTCAGAATCACTCAGATGAAGCATAACATGGTAAGGCTGAGTCACCATAGAATGCTTAAAGATTAACTTAGGTACTGTAATCTTTTGATGTGAAGCTCTATAGAACCTCTAAGCACTCTTCTGCAACCATAAATGTATCCCCTTACATCTGTCACATGTGCAGTGGAAGTAGAAATGTAGAGAATGTGAAGAAGTAAGGAATGGGCAGACAACTAATGACTTTTGTCAAAATACTAGTTTATTGTCACGTGTCAATCAGCATCGTGCTAAGAGAGTGACACGCTCGAGCCTCGGTGACGAGCGACCACGTCAGGAGGCGAATTCGGACAATCCGAGAAAGGAACGAGGAAGAACGAGATCGAGAGATGGAAGGCGAATCTCGTGGGGAAAAGACGGATTAAGAAAGCGTCTCGACAGCCAACTGGTGCATATCCAGTAATAAGCGAAATGACTCGCGGGGGCGAGGGAAGGCATTCGAACCGAGGTTTTCATGTAAGTCCTTCAACGCCAACAGAAGCTCGGAGCACCGGCCGAACGGAGAGTGAAGTCGACAGGGAGAAACGTCGCCTGCCGATTCACCTGAATCGCCAAGCAGTTCGCCAGTAGAAAACGAAGTCTTTTGGCTGCAAGTTCAAAGGCTTATCGGGCCCGCCTTCGAGGAGCTTCTGGAAATCTCTTCGACAGACCCGGCTATCGCATCAGAGGACTACAACTCACGAACGATGACACCGACGAACGTATCTCGCCAGGAAACTGAAAACGACGGAGCCACGGGCAACGATTCTTCTCAACGTTTGTTCCGCCAGGTAGGGATTACCACTTTCAGCTATATACTGGTTATCAACTGTAGCACATTGATAGACATTCGTATCGTCAGAACTGTGTTCGTGCAGTGCGAATTAGACTGTCATTCAAATCTTCCATGGATGGGAGTTTTTCCGTTTTCCGTCTTACAATTCCTCGACATTGGAATGGGAGGAGTTTTCCATGTTCACACGAAATAATACTACCGACATATTTTCCTGTCAAGTGACTTTAATTATCTTTCTTCGCAATGGAACATTTGAGTTCTTCAATGAAAGTTGTTGAATTTCGACAAGGATTTATTTCTCATTCGTCATTCAACCGGAGAGTAATTTAATTGCGCAACGGGCGAGGCAACTACCCATCTCGAGCGGGTTCTCAGCTCTTCAATAAAGTGTGCTACAAATTCTTCGGTGGATTTCGTGTTCAGTGCTTTATTTTCGATTATGCTTCCTAAATTTGTGAATGATTATTGGCGCTATTCACATCTCCGATGAAATTATATTGTGCTAAATATTTCTTGTAAAATTTTGTCTGAGGTTTTATTTTCTTATTAGCAGAGGTACCCGGCGTGGCCCTGGATAATTACACTTGTAGGTAAAGACAACAATCTCAAAAAATTAAATTAGAACTCCCAATTGGTTAAATAATAACTCAATCAAGACAACACAGAGCAAAGGGACTATCCATTCTACGGAAAATACGACAAAAGGAATTCTAGGTGATATACAGAAACTCTTGATCTTAAACTCTTCTTGACTTGCCTCACCACTGCGCAACATAACCGTATACTATAGACTCAAGTTTTTCTTGCCCTTGACGTAGAAGCTCTTAAAACTCTCTTGCTCTATTCGAAACTCCCGTTGTCCAGATGTTTCTAATGCAGTGTTTTTCTGACCAATACTCGTTCTTTCTATTTCTTTTCCAGACACAAAAGTTTTTGCCAGTCGTCTGGACGTTTGATAGGGAGCTCAATGGAGACAATCGTGGCTCCTTTCCCTTCTCCATAGACGCTGCCTTATTAATGTTCTGTCACTTCATCATCATTTTATGCTCATTATTAATAATTCTTGGAAACGAACATTCAATCATCGCCTTATCAGCATCTCAGTTTCCAAAATATGCACATTCCCACAGAATATAGTCAACGTGTATTTTTATGAAACGTTTGGATCTGATGTGCTATCAAATAAGTTGCGTGATAACATAAGCGTGGTTCGGACTTATTTTTTTGGATTACATTTTGCAGTAGCTTAGAAATAAACACATGAAAATTCGAAAAAAAATTTTTTAAAGGCTCACAATGGATGGACCTCTCCTAAAATGCCACTGCTAGTCTAAATAATTTCTTACTCACGTAATCTTACTTCAGATGTACAGTTGGGTGCAAAAAGGTTTTTACCTGCTCCATAGGGGCTGAGCTTAGCGGATGTTGATCGGTTGCATAATCAGGTACTTGTTCTGAAAGTCATGGCAGATTAGTATGGACCTGTTCCTTCTTAATGAAAACAGGGTAGCAGATATACGCCTGGGATGTGCTCGTCACGGGCTCTCTTCTGACAATAATAAGCGATAACGGCTGTTAAAGTCTCTGCCTACTGCCTCGAATAGCAGAGTTCGAATCCGATATGGATAGACATTTTTTTTTGTTCATCTTCGCATTTTTGACTTCGTCTAAGTTCTAAACGGTGTATGTAAACAGATTAAATTTTTTTCATCCTAGTGTGCAATTTAATCTGTTTATTTGAGGGTTTAAAAAACTTTTCATATTATTTGTCATGGCATGCTTTATTCTATATTTTAGTTTTTAATAAAATATACTACACTAATTCATACCATCGTTACTTTTACAAAAATCCTCTTTTGTTCAAATAATTTAATATTCTCTACTATTAAAATATAATCCTATATATTAAAACGCAAAGCATTTTTTGTAAGAGCAAAATTGGCACTACTGCGCATGGGCATCTGAAGCCAACAAAGAAAGTTACGACAATGCATCAGAAGCCAGGGATTGTTGTAATGAGACAATATTCAATCATTGTTTTCAATTATATAAACTGAAAATTTGCAGAAAGAAAATCCTGCCTTGATCATTTTATGACGTTTCCTTGCGACTACTGAAAAACTCTGAAAATGTTATGTTAAATGTTATATCGTTAGAAAGAGCTTTAAAAACTGATCATTTTATCCACTGACACTTTATGTCTCAGTTTAATACTTTCAGAGAAATTTAGTTTAAAGCTATTTTGATTTTATATATTAACACATTTCTTATTCTTTATGCATAATGAGATATTTTGGCTCTGACAATTTTTTATTTTATTATTTTTTTAATTAATGAGACGGGGATTAATAATAAGATGGATTGTTCTCCGTCAAATTTTGACGGGATCCATCTAGTTGTATAATAAATTAAAAAAAAAATTTCGGATTATTTTGGCATAATTGTCGTTGATTATTTTAAGTACACAAAATATACAAAAAATGAGACTTGTAACCTTTCAAGCAGTCAAAAGAAAATAGCTTCCACTTACATCTGTAAATCACTTCCGCATCACATAATAACGAGCGCTACATCAGCTTATCTCTTGATCACGCATATAATTATATCGATACTGTGCACCATTTATGTTACACTATTAACCAAATAGATTAGCTGATTATTTATAAAACAAAAATTCTCATCAGAACAGCCAAAATAAACTTTTTGTCAACATAGTTGAGTACGTGACGTAAAACCTGCCTTCCCCCGATGCTAAGCAAAAATTTAATGGAATCGTTACATAGTAAGCTGCCCGCCTAGATACCTTGAGAAAGTAACCTCATTGAATTGAAGTATTGTAAGGATGCCGAACAATTTTGACTTAGGTCAAAACCTATATGCACACTTGATGCTGTTGCAATTTCCTTTCTTACCTGGCAGAGGACACGCTTGTAGGTAAACAGAACAACCTCAAAAAGCTAAATTACACCTCCAAGTTGGTTAAATAATAACTCAATCACTACAATATAGAGCGAAGTGACTATCCATTCTAAGAAAAATCCGAAAGACTGGAATTTACCTCTTCACTGAAAAAACCCATTCTAGGTGATATTCCGGGACTTGATTTGCCAAAAAAAATTTTTTTAAGGCTCACAATGGATGGATCTCTCCATAGGATGCCTTCACGTAATCTTACTTTAGATGTACACTTCATGTTGTAGCAATTTCCTTTCTTCTTTCGATGTCTTGAAGCAAAAATTAGCCAGTTTCACGACTTTTATTTGACTCAAATAAATTCAATTAATTATTATTGCTCATTAGCGCCAGTCGTGCAAAGAGAAGGGAGAGGGACGGAAACGGCGTAATTAATAATTGCTGTTTTTATTAAATTTGATGGTAAGATTTTTTTACAGTTCAAATCAAATACTCATGGATTTCAATTGGTAGTACATTTATAATAGAAACATTGGAATTGCGACAACATCGGATTCCATCGCTGTTGGTTCGGAATGAAGGCCTCCGTCACCACTCGTCGAAATTGCCAATGTCGTCGAACACTTGCTGGGTCTGTCGCTGCTGCTGAAGAAAACGGCGAACCCTGGGGGTTTATGGGAGCGTCGCCCTAGACTAAAAAAATTTATATGAAAAACACATATATCAGTCACTCATCAAAAACATACAGTGAACGGGGAAAACTTCGGAAGCAATGAAATATTCTACTCTAGCTATTAACGAGGATAGTCGAAATTCAAGAGAAAAATTAGCTTTTAACTTAACAACACTAAATGCTTTAAGGTCACTAAGCTTAGCTGTTACTGAATTGAAATGTACAGTACCCCCTGACACAATGTCGCTAAAGCCGAGCGCGGCTCGCAGCTTGAGATCTCAGTCGGGCGCGCGCTCGCAAAGCGCTTTGTATCCGTACGCGGAAAGTCCGGGTCGCTCAGCAGGCTCCTCAGATTCCTCCGTTAAAGGGCGAGTCGATATCTGGGCGTTGTCCCTTTGTTTGGTCGACCCTCCTACGTTGCGGGCTTCGGAGTCTGCAGCAACGATGACGGCGTCGTCTGGGCTCGTCGTCGTGTCGGAACGACGGCAGTCATCTTTCTTGAAATTGGGCTGGACAGGCTGGGGACTGTCGTTTAGCACAGGCGGGTCAATCCTCCGGGTTGATTCCTCAAACGGCGGTTGAGTAGTTCCGTATCTCTCTTCCCCTGGGTCCCGTGGCAAAAAGCACGCTTGTTGTCGGGCTCGTTGCCCTCTCGTTGGCGTCTTTTGTCGGCGAATAGTCTGTCTAAACGAGTTCACAAAAGTTCTATTTAGGTACTTATCACTATGTTTACTTGCCTGAGAGTAGTCATGGAAATCTTCCCTTATATATTTGCGGGCCGGAATTTTAATTGTGGAACGAACAGTCTGACTGGAGACACTAATGCTTGAGATGCGCACTTCCTTCGGGTTTCTCCTGAAGTCGCTCTTGTCACTTCCTCATCTTCCTCCAGTTGTCTTCGCCGAAGCCGCCTTATTTCTTTTCATATGCGGCGAAACTTCTATCGGCATGTCTCTTCTGTTTTCTTTCCAATTCCTCCCACGGTCCACATGCTTCCATGCTTCTGCTTTTTTAGAGACCCTTTCTCTTCGGTTCCTAGACTCTCTCTGTCTCTTCCTTTTTACCGTCACCTCTGCGTCTCCCCTTTCCAGCAATCTCTCACTTGGTCTCGTCCTTCTCGCTCTCATGCCTCTTCTATTTTCTTCCCGGGGTGGCGGGGGATTCGATTTCTTCTTTTTATATTTATTTTCCTTACTCTTCTTTCTCCCTCTGTCTGATAATCGAGTTAGATCGTCGATTTCTTCTTTTATGTTTTTATTATCCCTTCGACGATCTGACAGCCAGTCATCACTTTGTGTAGTTTTGCGGTCGCCGATTCTTCTATTTACTTGCTTACCATTTGCTCAATAGAGCACGGAGCTAAAGGAGTGCTTCCTCTATCGTCTTTCACGCTTTCTCAATAGGCTGCTAACTCATTATCGCTAGTTACTGATCATTTTTAAAGATTTTCAAGAAATTGTTAAGTACTAAGAATTCTCTTTTCTAGGAAAATCCTAAATAACAGGAATTCTATGCATTGAATTCTATATTGCACAAACTTTGCCTTGCATTGTTGGTCATGAGACATATATTGTTGACCCTTGCTTAGTGTTGGTGCATTGCGTGCTGACACCATTGTTGATACCTATTGTTGTACAAACTTTTATTTGCATGGTTGGTCATGAGATATATATAGTTGGTCCGGGCAGAGTGTTTGTGAATTGCGTTTTGATACCATTGTTGATACTTATTGTTGCAAAAACTTTGTCTTGCATTGATGGTCATGAGATATTTCTCATTAATATGCCCTGCCATAACCATGAATATCCACTTTTTATCAGTAATTATTATTTTTTTGAAATCTGAGGTAGACAGTGACCTTCCACATGCTTTGAAGGTCATGTATGCGAAATTTTATCAAGATCGGAATAAAACTGTAGATTTGTATAATAAACAAACCCACAAACCCATAAACAAACATCCTTCTTTATATATATAGATGTGCTTAGAAATAGTTCCACCTCGACTTGTGAATGATTAAAGGTGCTATTCGCCTCTCCGACAAAATTACATTGTGTTAAGATTTCTTCGTAGAATCTTGTATAACGTGTTCGAGTTTCAATTGTGTATAAAATGGTGCTACTTAAATTTGTGAGTGATTAATGGTGCTACTCACCTCTCTGTGAGTGATTAATGGTGCTACTCACCTCTCTGTGAGTGATTAATGGTGCTACTCACCTCTCTGTGAGTGATTAATGGTCCTACTCACCTCTCTGACAGGTTTCAGCGATATGATGCTGTCGTTAATTAATCAGCTAACTTAGTGCTACTTTTATTTGGTATTCGTAATAAAGAAAGCTTTTCAGTGCTTAATGATTTGAATACTGCCACACCTTACGAGTAATAAAGTGAGTTTAAGTGCGCTTAATACAAAGATTTTGCTATCCATTTTTCCTATCTACGACTATAGTGCTGTGCTTGATATCTAAATTATTCTTGGTTTAGTGATATTAGGTATTGAAACGTATTTGTCCAAAATTTGTGTGCTGTGCTCATCTAGTTGTGGGTGCTACAGCTTAATGTGATTTCTTTACGTATCAACGGGGTTGTAAATCTCAATCCGCATCGGCAGCTTTCCTTTAGTGTTTCAGCGAGGTGCTTGTCGTCCTGCTACGCAGGTACCTTCGCCATTAATTTCTTCTTTTGCCGACGGACGTCTTCGTTTACCTCTTCGAAGGATCGTCAAGATTTCCTCCGCTTACAACCATCATCTCGTTGGACTCCAGTTCAACGGAAAGAAACCGCTGCCTCTTCTAGCACCCTCTTCCGTTCTCCACGTCCGAGCGATCACATCGTTTGCTTCATAAATGCCTCACCGGAACTTCTGACTCCACACTTTGTATAACCCAACGATTGACTTTACCAACATCAACTCTTCAGACCCCAGACTTTGTTTAACCCTAACCACTGACAATACTGGCTTCAACTTTTCTATTACGTCATCCCATCACATTCCAGAACTTTGTGCCCTAGAGCTTATGACAAGAACTCATATGACTCTCTTTTATTTAGCTTTATTTTTCCACTGCGTGTATTTTACTCTGCCAATAAATAACTTTTATTTTTCCAATCCAAATCTTCCCGATCCCGTTCTGTTCGCACATTGACACGTGACATTTATTCACAAGAAAACTTAAAAAATAAATTGCAACTTGCACCACATTATTAAATCACTTAAATATAAATCCGTTTCAAAAATATCTCTTAATTCAAAGATAAAGATTAATTTGCATAAGTATATTCACTTGCTTAACACAACTGTAGCTCTGAATAAATTTTAAAATTTCAAGTAACTGGTCCTCCACTCAAAGCTCATAAAATTTTAAAAGGTGCAACAATTACACTAGTACTGAGCAAAATTTTATGTTTACAGGCAGCACGTCAAATATGACATTGGTATCTATTCAATAAGTCCCTTAAACTTTGCTGATCTATAGTTGATATATAAGCCCACACAACACACTAAAAATAATTTGCCGGCCACTTAGAAATTATCTTAATGTAGAATAATGCAGCAATTACTTATTGCTGACCGAATAATTCATTTTAAGCTTACCACTGAAATTGCAACATTAGTATTAATACAACGGAACACAGTATTAAGCGCACTGATTAACTTGCTAATATGATGCAGGGTTCTCTCCAGGCCCTTTTCAACGGGCGCGCCGCCTGGCTGATTTTTGTGACAGATCGGCTGAATTTACGAAAAACTGCACACCACTGCATAATATTTTATTTATTTTTTATTTCTGTCCGCCCGGCTATTTTATCTTTCCACCCAGCTGATAAAATTTTCTAGGGAGAACACTGCCATAACCGCTAATACAATGTACTGTCACAATTAACGATGCATATGCGCCGGTTTAAATTCGAGCAAAATAGGTCTGCTTAAATTGTAATTATTGTTTGAGGAGAAGCTTAATTCATTTATAAATTTTAGCTGAAATGCCTCGACATGAAGTCCAAGATAAACAGCGAATAACTACGCGCCTTTGATAAATAATAAATGACAATCAATATAAACTTCCAAGAGAACATTTAATAGACAACTCCTAAATATGGTATTAAATACAACTGCTTCTTATCTTGGGCGTGCAAAATAAAATGCAATAATTCCCGAGCGCAAAAGCTCACCTGAATTAATTTGATATTCCACAACGAGTCTGAAACAACAGATATTCCAACGATGGCTCTATGACACCCACGTCTTCCTCGTAATATCCATTGAAGACCAAAGGAAATATTCCGAAGCACTTCAATTTCACATAATTACAACTTGTTGTATAAAGCGCACAGTCCTGTACATAATTATACTGAGTTTCACATGACGCTAATTCAAAAAAGACTAGCTGTCTGAGCGACGAATAAGTTATGCCGTGTTGAATACCACTATGGCTAGCAGATGCGGTCGAAGTTTCACAACCTAACATTCCATTCTCGTTCTTAAGCTTTCCTGGCTTCTCTCTTTCATTCAGAACTTTGTATTCGTGGCATTTTATTTTTAATGTTCTCCCTGGAGCTACCACTCTCATCCATTGCTTGGAATCAACTGCCACGACTACTTCCTCTTCCTTTTCCTCACTCTTCCTGGCCAAACCAACTCGTCCAGGGAAGGGGAAGCTATCGCGATTGTGTTGCTTTGTGGCGGCTTCCCCATCAGGCACTTATGCTCAGCTCCGATCCGTCGGGCACTGCTTTCTGATATCGCGGCCGTTCTCATAGGATATATGTATCTTGATTGATACTACTTCTGAACGGACCGTGACACAACTGAATTTGTTTATTCACTAATGGGTAATCTGTTGATGCATTTCGCACACTGCTCCCGATGTCTTGAAGCAGAACTTGGGCATTCATCACATTGAGTGGTCTACCAGTCGCAATTTTTTCAGTTGACATGCTTGCATCGTCGACGACCAAGAGGGAACATCGATGTCCTCTGGGTTACTCACCACTTGCTCGGTTTCTCTATAGTTTGCTAACTGTCCATTATTTCCAGTTATTGTTCATTTTCAAGAATTTTCAAGAAAATGTTAGGTTCTAAGAACTATGAATTTTATGAAAGCCCGAACAACAGTAATTATATGCGTTGTCATGGAAAAATGCCATTTTAGATATATAGAACGATATGAAGAAGTTAAATAATAACGTAAATTCGTTTTCAGTAATTCTACAATTTCCAACTGTAGACGAGATTCCCGTTGTTCAGATGTTTCCGGTGCCGGGGAAATTTTTTTTTGGCATTTCGTTGGAAATGAACTAACATGTATTTTTCGAACGATTATTCAAGAACACAATACCGTGTGCTTGTTGATTTGAAGAGTCGAGTTGAAGGAATGTTGGTTCATTATCAGTTATGTTGTAAGCTGTAGCCCAAGACCAATTGGGGTTCTTATATACACAACTCACTGGAAGAGGAAGGGAAAGCTTGTGTCACTTCAAGAAGATTCTACACTGTTCAAGGGTGAACATTTGAATCGTCTGAGCGTTTATTAGGGTGCTGAGGGTAGAACATTTCTTTCAGTGTGCTCTGCAATCCCAACATTCTCAATGGGCTTATTCGCTACTTGGCAATCTGTTTTTGCAGTCACACTCTACTGTGGATGTCATGAAGCATAACTTAGCCGTTCATTACCTTGTGTGATCTAGTAGTCGCCGTTTCTTCTGTTGACACGTTCAGCATTTTCTCAGTTGCAGCAGTGTGCTTGCGAAACCAATACACCACAGAGCAGAAGGAGAGCTCCTCTGTTGCCTTTCCACTCTTTCTGAATAGTCTGTTAACTTTCCATTATCTGCAGTTTCTGGTCATCTTTAAAGATTTTCAAGAAAACGTTATGTTCTAAGAACTACCAATTCTAAGAAAAGCCCAAACAATAGGAATTCTATGCATTTTTACAAAGTGAATCTAATTTGTAAAGCACAAACTTTGACTTGTATTGTTTGCCATGATATATATAGTGTTGTCCGTGCATGCTCTTGAATTGTCTGCTGATACCATTGTTGATACCTATAGTTGCGAACTTGAGATACCATGTATTGTTGGTCATGAGATACCTCTAATTAATATGGCTTGCCATCATTATGAATATCGATTTATTATCGATAATTATTATTTTTTTGAAATCACAGGTAAACATGACGTTCCTCATGCTTTCAAGATCAAGTGTGCAAAATTTCATCAAGATTGGATAAACACTGTAGATTTAAGAAACAAAAAAACAAACAAACTTTTCTTCTTTAAATACAGGGTGATTCTGAAAAAGTGTGTATAACTGCAAGCAATGACAAAGGTCACCAGAATGAACGTTTTCGTTTAATACAATGTGGGTTCGAATTTGAACGCGAACTGAGATTGAGATATGAACAGAAATAAAAATGACGCCATCAAGATTAGATAAGTTCATAACTCAAGTTCTATACCACCTAGGATAATGGAGTTTGGGGAAATGATAGGGTACATAAAACTGTGTATACCGCTATAATGTGACTGAATTCAATCTAATAGTTTCCGAGTTATACAGTCAAAATTGTAACACTGGCTCACATGTGAGTACTAACCACCACGTGTTACGATGTTGACTACGTAACTCGAAAACTACTCATTTGAATTCAATCACGTTTTAAGTACCCTATCATACCTCCAATCTTCATTATCCTAGGTTTCACAGAACCTGAGTTATTAACTTGTTGATCTCAGTAGCTTCTTTTTAAGATTTTAGCATCATCTAAAACCCTCTGATGCCCAAGTACGCGGGTTCGATCCCGGCCGAGGACGATGAGGATTTTTCAGGGGGAAATCCTGAGATCACGCACTTCCTTCGGAAGGGAAGTAAAGCCGTTGGTCCCGTGTAATCGTTTGTCGGCTGCACATTAAAGAACCCTTGCGAGGCAAAATTTGCGGCCCCTATAACGCCGTCCTGAAATGACCATGGCAGTTGAAAAGGACGTTAATACCAAACAAACCAACCAAACCAATCATCTAAAACCTGATTAACGACGGTACAGATGTATGTAACATGTATGTCACACGTCATAACTTTTGAAAGGATTGATCTAGAGACTTGTAATTTTCTACATACGTAGGCCCTATACAGAGGACGGAGCGAAAAATATAGCGAATCCTCTAGGATGGACCAAACCATGTGTTTTTGTGGTTTCCCCAACGGACTTCCTTTCATGTCTATGGAGTTTTGATTGCGTTAGAGCAATTTGTGACGTCAGAGTTTGACTATTGAAGTCAGAATTTAAAGAACTCTATTTGAAGTATAGCAAATGCTCCCGCTACTACCAATAACATTTTGATGCCATAACTTTTGAAAGGATTGACCTAGAGTCTTGAAATATTCTACACACATAGACCCTATAAAGTGGACCGTGCGAACAATATAGGGAATCCTCTTGGGTGGCCCAGGGCCCTTCAGGGGCCACTTGTATAATTTTATGGTTCCTTTTTTATCTTTTGAACAAAGAGGGCAAAAATCCTGAAATTTCGTAAATTTGTAGTGCGGTTCTGCCAACACTACAATCTGCCTAAGATTTCTTACTGGTTTGTGTGGTTCCTGATGGATGATTCCACCGGTGATCCACTGAAATCAGATTTAGTGCTACCTATTATGTTTATGAATAAGGAACTCTGGATGGCTAGAGTGGACAGAAAGGGGGGAATTTTTCCACACCATCTTCTGCGTGGAAAAAAGTATCATCACATCAACGGTCCTACCTCCTCTTAGAATGGTATAGACTAGGTACTTTAGTTTTCAAAAGGCATTACACTACATCTAAACGCTTTTGTGAGGTCATTGGAGAGGACCATAACAATAATTATGATCACTATTTCGTGTTCCCATTGGCTTCTGATTACCTATCGGTGGAAAAATGAGCCTCGAAACTGAGGCATTTATTAATGTGTAGAAGCCTATAAAAGGCTTCACGGAAAAACATGTTAAGCATGTGCGCTTGAGCACCCTGCTATAACATCAAATTAAGGGTGTTCACTGGAGCAACTACCATCTGCTCCAGCTCCAACAGCGAGGTGGATGGAAGAGGCTCCCGAGATAGTGACATCAGATATTGCTGGACCAGAGTGGATCTCAAAGGAAAGTCCAAAAGCAACGACGATATCCAAGCCAAGGAGTAGAAAGATCCAACCCACCATGTCTATGGAACATTGATAGTAAATGCAGGAAACGAACCCGTAGACCCAACAGTACAGAGGAGTATGGAACCCGCACGAGAGTCCCTCATTGCCAAAGGGCGCCGGCTTTCAATTGAGCGGACTGCAATGGCCCTAGGGGCACATAAAAAAGGACCGCCAAAATTCCGAGGACTACTGAATCCAGACAGATCACTTGGCCCGGGCTGGCTAGTCAACCCTTTCCGTACGTGGAGCGCGGAAGCTTAAGAAGTTACCGGCGGCGAAGGAAAGTGCAACAGTGAAACAGAAATCAACAGGCGAGTGCTAGAAATTTTAAACTGTATAATCTAAACTATCAGTTCCATAGCAATAAACATAATTGCCAAAAGAACTGTTATTTTTCTCGGATTAAGCCCGACTTCTCTGGCCCGAGCCCGTCGAACGTTGATCAAGCCCTAGAGGAGGAGGACGAGCAGCTGAAAACCGCCAAGAAGGTGGAGGTCCCCCAGGAGAAGGCAGACCTATAGACAGGAGAGTTGCAATTGGACCAGAGGTCCTGGGACACCCCGACCAGTGACAAAGACCAGAACCTGCCACTCAATTCATTTTCCGACGAGCAGCTCAATTGGAGTGCATCGAATGATTTGAAGCAGGCATCGATGCCACTTCATACTAGGCCGAGAGTGGAACGATTAGGATCAACAGATCTTCTCTCCAGTGCAAGTCGCGACCGCGCGGAGATCTCACACCATGTGTCGCGCTTGGCTTCAACGGAGACCCAATCTCGTAAGTGAGCCCTAGCCATAAAGTCGATATTCGTGTATTCGCTCATGCACTTTTTATTAAGAAACAATTTTAATATTAATTAGTTCATGAAGGTCTAAAATGTTAGAGTTTAGCATTTACCTACGGATCTGCTCCTTACTAGTCACAGTGAATCCTTACATGATTTTATTTGTTTATTCCAGATTCTGCCCTCGAGCTCCAAAACCCAAGTGGGTCGCCGTACTCGGTTATAGCTAAGGTCAACGTTTGGACCCGGACGTTTTACCACTGGACAGGACCAATGTTGCCAAGTGTTAAACGAGATTTGTCACTAAAACGATCACTAAAAGTCACTAAAAAGTCACTAAATATAAAATTTGTAAAATTCCCTGACTTTTCCAAGTTACAGAAAATTCACTGACTTTTCCCGGTTTTCCCGGTCACTAGTTACCGTGTTCATATTATTTTATAAATAATCCTATATTATTTATTATTATTATTTACAATATTATTTTTATCTAAAAACTGTGAAGTCTACTTACGAAGTCACTGACTTGGCAACACTGGACAGGACTCTGCATTCATCAACCCTGGTGGCTGCCCGAAGACCATCGAAGCATATAATGGAAGCCCGACGTCATGATTGCGTGAAACCCTCATTAGGGTGTGAAGCCTACTTTTGTAATACAAAAGAATTTATTCGAATATTTCCTGCAACTTAGCTTGTAATTTAAAATTTAATATTGAACATTAAATTTCCATGAATTTCAAACCCTCGCCTCTTTCATTCTCTGATAACGATATATGCCAGCCTCTGGGGAGGCAGTTGATGGGAAACAGTCATTGCCCGCCTCGGCATATTGATACTTGTGACACTTTTCATTCTTTCTCAATAGTCTGGTAACTCTCCATTATGTTCATTTTACTGATCATTTTTAAAGATATTCAAGGAAACGTTAAATTCTGAAAACAATCAATTCTAAGGAAAGCCAGAACAACAGGAGCTCCATGTTAGGTTACATATTCAATTTTGTTTTATAATTCTCAGAGGTGGGATGGAACCATCATTCTTAAAGAACATGCATATATTGCACTCATTGCCTGGGGAGCATGATTGGATATTTCAGACCTACTTTTCTTTTGAAGTTTTCTTTGCCCTTACGTAGAAGCTCTTATATTCTTCTGCTCTAGACGAAGCTTCCGTTGTTCAGATGTTTCCAATGCCAAGATAGATTTTTATCTTTTTCTTGCAAAATTTATCTTATCAATACTAGTTCCTTCTCTTTTCTTTCCAAACATACAAATTTTCGCCAGTCGTCTGGAAGTTTTTAGGAAGCCTCCTTGATAAACACTGCCATTGGATAATCAGTTTATGCTCATTGATAATTATTCTTGGAAACGAATGTTAAATCATGACCACCTCGGTTTCTAAAACATTCAGCTTGACAATATTATAGTCATAACTAGCAGAGGACCCGGCATTGCCCAGGATAATTACGCTTGTAGGTAAATAGAACAACCTCAAAAAGCTAAATTAAACCTCCAAATTGGTTAAATAATAACTCAATCACTATAATATAGAGCGAAGGGAAGCTCTCTTTCCTCCGAAGCTTCCCTTGCCCTTGACGTTGCAGCTCGCATACACTCCTGCTGCAGACGAAGCTCTCTTTCCTCCGAAGTTTCCCTTGCCCTTGACGTTGCAGCTCGCATACACTCCTGCTGGAGACGAAGCTCTCTTTCCTCCGAAGTTTCCCTTTCCCTTGACGTTGCAGCTCGCATACGCTCCTGCTGCAGACAAAGCTCTCTTTCCTCCGAAGTTTCCCTTGCCCTTCACGTTGCAGCTCACATACGCTCTTGCTGCAGACGAAGTTGTTCAGGTGTCTCTGACGCCCGGACAGTGTTTTGTCTCTTAGCTGCAGGGTTTCTCTGACTAATGCACTTTCTTTTCTTTGGTGGCATTACGATAGGTATGAATTAATATGCCTAACCTTCCTTCGAAGTATTATTAAATAGCACAACAGATAAATCATATGCTTTTTTGGTTTGATGATTCCAGTTGATGTATTTTTTTGATGCACTGCTCAAAGTGCCAAACACACAAACACACACAGACATACACAAAGAAACACAGACACTTTTCCCAATCGTCTGAACACTTGTTAGGGAGCTGAAGGAAGACATGTGTAACTCCTTTGCCTCATCGAGAGAGATTGCCCTATCTATATCGTCTATTATATCCATTTCCTGTTAATTGTTAATAATTCTTGGAAACGAATGTTCTGTCATTGCATCATCATTTTATGTTCATTGTTATAATTCTTGGAAACGAATGTTCTGTCATTACATCATTATTTTGTGTTCATTGTTATAATTCTTTGAATAATTTTGTGCTCATTGTTATTGGTGAATTGCGCATTGAGACCATTGTTGATGCGAACACGACGGGCCTATTGTTGCACAAACTTTGCCTTTCATTGTTCGTCATGACATATATATTGGTTGGTCCGCGAAGAGTGTTTGTGAATTGCGTGTTGATACCATTGTTGATACCTATTGAGGCACAAACTTTGCCTTGCATTTTTGGTCATGAGATATCTCTCATTTTAGATTTGCACATAATTACAAAGGTGCAGCCAGGGAATACCAATTTAGATATCCCAATGCTAGAGTTCCCACTTCTAAGACAATTCGCCAGGTTGTTCAACGATTTCAGCAAACAGGAAGTGTCAGTCATCAGACCCGGCAAGGTAGACCAACAAATGTCACATCAGAGGACTCCAGCACAGCCATTTTAGCTGCTGTTTATGCTAATCCTCATTGTAGTACTCGATCAGTTGCTGAAGAAGTTGCCGGCTGCAGTCATCAATCAGTATTAAGATTACTTCATATGCATGGATTCCACCCTTATCATGTCCACTGTCACCAAGGATTGAAGCCAACAGACTACGATTTTCGTCTTGAGTTATGCAATTGGCTGCTAAATCGCATCAACGATGACCCAGGCTTTCTCAATTGGGTCTTGTGGTCAGACGAAGCCAGCTTCTCTCGAGATGGTCTGGTTAAAACACACAATCTCCATTATTGGGTAACAGAAATCCCTAGATGGTTAGGAGAAGCTGTGCACCAGGTGAATTGGAGAGTGAATGTCTGGTGTGGAATCATCAATGGTGGATTGGTTGGTCCATTGTTCTATGAAGGAACGTTGACAGGTGCACGATACAGAGACATGATAATAAATGTTGCAGTGGCAGAATTTGCAGATGAGCTTTTTTTAGCATCACTTCGAAGGTTATGGTATCAACATGATGGGGCTCCAGCCCATTCAGCAGCAGCTACTTGTGATCATCTCGATGCAATGTTTCCAGGTCAGTGGATCGGCCGGGGTGGCCCAATTCTTTGGCCTGCACGCTCACCAGATCTTTCCCCTAATGACTTCCTTTTGTGGGGTTACCTTAAAGACAATGTTTATGCCACTCAGCCAACTTCTATGCTGGATTTGCAATAGAGAATTCAGACTGCCTGCCAATCCATTACATCTGATATGGTAACAAGAGTGATGGCATCTTTGAAACTATGTGCTCAGTTGTGCATTGGCGCTGAAGGGCATCATGTGGAAGATATCCTTTAGAGTGTTACCAACATGATTCGCTTTGGTTTGGCCCGGTTGGCTTTTTTCAGTTTGAGATGGTTATTTACTTTTTTTAACTTTTTTTGGGAACCGTTGGTCCGATTTGGATGATTTTTTTTTGTTTTGTTTGTTTTTTTATGCTGAACAAGTTTGCAATTGGGTTGTTTTCTCTATCCCTTACGGTTTTTCAGATAAATTTTGAATGTTTCCTAATTTGCATATTTGGGATGATGAAAAGTGCACCATGGGATAGCCACCCACAACTTCTTATTCATTGGATTCATCAAAATTGACATATTTGCTTTGGTTCAAAAAATAAAAGGGGGGGACAGACTTATGGACTACCCTGTAGACTAGCAGAGTACCTGGCATTGCACAGGATAATTACGCTTCTAGGTAAACAGAACAACCTCAAAAAGCGAAATTAAACCACCAAGACCCATGCGTAAATCACTAAAATATAGAGTGAAGGGACTATCCATTCTAAGAAAAATCCGAAAGACAGGAATTTACCTCTTCACTGAAAAAATCCATTCTAGGTGATATACCGGGACTTGATATAGCAAAAAAAAATTTTTAAAGGCACACAATGGAAGGATCTTTCCAAGGATGCCTTCTAGTCTAAATAATTTTTTGTTATAATTCTGTCATTGCACCATCATTTTATCTTCATTGTTATAATTCATTGTTGACGCGAACACGACGGGCCTATTTTTCCACAAACTTTGCCTTGCATTGTTGGTCATGAGATATCTGTTGCTGGTCCGAGCGTAGTGTGAATTGCGTGTTGACACCATTTTGATACCTATTGTTGCACAAACTTTGCCTTGCATTGTTGGTCATGAGATATTTCTAATTAATATGCCCTTCCATAACCATGAATATCGATGTTTTATCGATAATTATTATTTTTCCGAAATCTGACGTAGACAGTGAACTTCCTCATGGTTTGAAGGTCAAGTATGCAAAATTTCATCAAGATCGAAATAAAACTGTAGATTTGCATAAGAAACAAACAAACCCACAAACAAACCCACATACAAACAAGCATTCTTCTTCATAAATAGACGAAGAAGAATGGCAGAGGACCCGGCATTGTCCGGGATAATTACGCTTGTAGGTAAACACAGAAGAACCTCAAAAAGCTAAATTAAACCACCAAGACCCATGCGTAAATCAGTACATTATGGAATGAAGGGACTATCCATTCTGTTTTTTGGAAATAAACTGTAATAGGTTATGCACTGCTAAATGCTAAAACGTGCTAAACACCCCCCCCCCCCCCACACACACACACACACAAAGAAACATATACACACTTTTCCCAATTGTCTGAACGCTCGTTAGGGTGCTGAATGAAGAACGTGTATCTCCTTTGCCTCATCGAGAGAGGCTGCCCTATCTATATCGTCTAGTATACCTATTTCCTGTTCATTGTTACTAATTCTTGGAAACGAATGTTCTATCATTGCATGATAATTTTATATTCATTGTTATAATTCTTTGAAAAGAACTTTCTATCATTGTATCATCATTTTATGTTCATTGTTATAATTCATTGAAATGAATTTTCTATCATTGTATCATCATTTTATGTTCATTGTTATAATTCATTTAAATGAACTTTCTATCATTGCATCATCCTTTTGTGCTCATTATTATTGGTGAATTGCGTGTTGATACCATTGTTGATTATTGTTGCACAAACTTTTCCTTGCACAAACTTTGCCTTGCATTTTTGGTCATGAGATATTTCTCATTAATATGCCCTGCCATAAAAATGAATATCGACTTTTTATCAATAATTGTTATTTTCTCGAAATCTGAGGTAGACAGTGACCTTCCTCATGCCTTGAAGGTCAAGTATGCAAAATTTCATCAAGATTGGAATAAAACTGTAGATTTGCATAAGAAACAAACAAACCCACAAACAAACAAACAAACAGACCCACAAACATCCTTCTTTATATAGATAGAAGAAGATGTATCGTGGAATTTTTAAGAAATGTTTGGATCTGCATTGCTACCAAATAAGCCAGTTGATAATCCCCGTGTTGCGTGGACTCTGTGTTGATAAAATTCTGCAATATCTGAAATGTGAATATACAGTAAAAATGAATACAAGAAAACGCTTAAACATAATACAGTAAAAGTTCATAATGAAAATTGGAAAAGCAAAAGGTGGTGGTATTTACTTCTTGGTAATCTGTTGTTGAAATTCACATTCTGTTCTCTTTGTCTTCAGGAAAAACTTGGCCATTCATTACATTGTGTAATCTAGCTGTCGCCTTTCTTTTATTGTTACGACTACATCAACAAGGTGCACCTGGGAACTTCTGTATATATAAAGAAGGATGTTTGTTTGTTGCTTTTTTATACAAATCTACAGTTTTATTCCGATCTTGATAAAATTTCGCATACATGACCTTCAAAGCATGTGGAAGGTCACGGTCTACGTCAGATTTCGGAAAAATAATAATTATTGATAAAAAATCGATATTCATGGTTATGGCAGGGCATATTAATGAGAAATATCTTATGACCAACAATACAAGACAAAGTTTTTGCAACAATAAGTATCAACAATGGTATCAACACGCAATTCACAAACACTCTGTACGGACGAACAATATGTGTCTCATGACCAACAATGCAAGGCAAAGTTTGTGCAATATAAAATTCAATGCATAGAATTCCTGTTATTCAGGGTTTTCCTAGAAAAGAGAATTCTTAGTACTTAACAATTTTATGAAAATCTTTAAAAATGATCAGTAACTGGAGATAATGAGTTAGCAGACTATTAAGAAAGAGTGAAAGACGATAGAGGAAGCACTCCTTTAGCTCCGTGCTGTATTGAGCAAATGGTAAGCAAGTAAATAGAAGAATCGGCGACCGCAAACTACACAAAGTAATGAATGACCAATTTTTGCTTCAAGACATGGAAAGAAGAAAGAAAATTGCAACCACATCAAGTGTACATCTAAAGTAAGATTACGTGGTAAAAAATTATTTAGACAAGAAGATCCTTTAAAATTTTGCGATCCTAGAAGATCCTACCAATGTGATCCTTTAAAATTTTTTTTTCGGGAAATCAAGTCCCGGTATATCACCTACAATGGATTTTTTCAGTAAAGAGTTAAATTCCTTTCTTTTGCATTTTTCTTAGAATTGATAGTCCCTTCGCTCTATATTGTAGTGATTGAGTTATAATTATATATATAGATAGGCTAGCAGAGGTACCCGGCGTTGCCCGGGATAAATACACTTGTAGGTGAGGAGACCAATCTCAAAAAATTAAATTATAACTCCCAATTGTTAAAAAAAAAACTCAATCAATACAACACAGAGCAAAGGGATTATCCATTCTACTAAAAATATCAGGAAGTCTAGGTGAAATACCGGGAATTTATCGAAACTCTTCTTGACTTGCCTCACCACTGCAGAGCATCACCAGATATTTTAGACTCAAGTTATTCTTGTCCTTGAAGTAGAAGCTGTTATACCCTCTTGCTCTTTTCGAAACTCCCGTTGTTCCAATGTTTCAACTGTCCGTAGTGCTATTTCTGTTTTAGTTGCTCAGTTTCTCCGACCAATACTCGTTCTTTCTCTTTCCTTTCCAGACACATAATTTTTTGCCAATTGTCTGGACGTTTGATCGAGAGGTCAAGGGAGACATGCCTGACTCCTATGCTTAATCAATAGACGTTGCCTTAATAATGTTCTGTTAATGCATCTTCACTTTATGCTCATTATCAATAAGTCTTGGAAACGAAAGTTCAGTCATCGCATTATCAGCATCTCATTGCAAAATATACACTGTCCCACAGAATATAATCAAAATGTAGTTTTAGGAAATGTTTGGATCTCATGTGCTACCAAATAAGCTAAGAGATAACCGCGGCGTGGCTCGGACTTTTTTTTTTGAAATAAATTTTGAAATATCTTAAAAATAAATGCATGAAAACGCTTAGAATTAATACAGTGAAAATTGTTAATGGAATTTTGAAAAAAAAAACTTTTAAAGTCTCACAATGGATGGACCTCTCCAGGGATGCCACTACTAGTCTAAATAATTACTTACTCATGTAATCTTTCTTTAGATGTACACTTGATGTTCTGGCAATTCCCTTTCTTCTCTCGATGTCTTGAATCAAAACTTGGCCATTCATCTCTTTGTGTAGTCTAGCGATCGCCGATTCCTCTATTGACATGCTTACCCATTGTTCAATACACCACAGAGCTAAAGGAGTGCTTCCTCTGTCGTCTTTCCACTCTTTCTCAATAGTCTGCTAACTCCTATTATTTCCAATTACTGACCATTTTTAATCATTTTCAAAAAATTGTTAAGATCATTGCTCAAACTTTGTTTTTCATTGTTGGTCATGAGATATATATTGATGGTCCGTGCTGAGTGTTTGAGAATTGCGTGTTGATACCATTGGTGATACCTATTTTTGCACAAACTTTGCCTTACGTTGTTGGTCATGAGATATTTCTCATTAACCTGTCATAACCATGAATATCGATTTTTTATCGATAATTATTATTTTTCCGAAATCTGAGGTAGACAGTGTCCTTCCTCATGCTTTGCAGTTTTAAGTATGCAAAATTTCATTAAGATCAGAATAAAACTGTAGATTTGCATAAGAAACAAGCAAACAAACAAACCCACAAACAAACAAACAAACCCACAAACAAACATCCACAAATAAAGAAAGATAGAAGATAGACTAGATAGGAGCTAGATAGAAGCTAGATAGACTAGCACAGACAGCCGTTGTAGACAAGAAAAATAATAAAGAAAAGACAAATCGATAGACAAGAAAAATTCGAAAACAGTTTAATGGTTTTCGACAGCATGGATTTTTTATCTAAACATATACTTACAGATGGTCAGCAATATCCACAAAAAGAATAACGTCAACTTTATCCCATTTATTTCAGATTATAATAATTATACTTTGAATTTTTAGTGCTGATTTTAATAATGATATGGATGAAGAACTTGTGTCTTTTATAAAAATTTTAGTGAATTATATCATATTATTAAGTAGCGGAAGAATGGAGCTACTTACTGTTTTCACAATGTCCGTCTGTCCGTCCGTCCCCTTCGCAATTTCCGCATTTTTTGAGGTATAAGGTTGAAATCCGGAACGTAACTTATTATGGGCATGTGCACCTTGACTATTAAGTTTGTTTTTCATTGATCCACTGGGGTTGGAATTTCGGGGGCGGAAATCAAAAAGGACGAAAAGGTCTACGCGTATTTATGCATATAAAGGAGTGAAATTCGGTATGCAGATTGCTCTGAGCAAGATCAACATTACTGTAAAGTTTGGGCCAAATTGTCCCAATAGGGTCAGAGTTGTGTGGGTGGCAGTCACTTGGTCATTAGAACTATGGAAACATATGCATGTGATATATCATTCGATCGGAAATAAATAGAAACGAAAGAAGATAGAGCTCTTTTTCATATTCTAAATACTACGTTCCAGAAAATCAATCTTTTCAATTAAAAAAATGGAGGGGGTAGTTAAAAAGTGCAGATTAAAGGGTTAAAATAGATGACCTCAGCGCTCCCGCTACTTTCCTATACCTCCTCAGGAGGATTAATTTCGTGTTTACTTTAATGTTTCTAAACCAGAAGAAAAACTTTAACTTCCTCCAAACTTAGTGTTCATTGGAAATTAGAACCCAACCCGCTGATTATTGTTTATATGCGGTTGTCGAAAGCGAAAAAATATTAACAATGAACATCGTTAACAAAATATGGGGTAGGAGTTGTATGGGTGGCAATCATTTGTTCTTTAGAACTATGGAAACATATGGCATGCCATATACCATTCGATCTGAAATGATGAGAAACGAAATAAGATAGAACCCTTTTACACTTTCTAAATACTATGTTCAAAAAAATCAAGTTTTTGATTGAAAAAATTGGGGAGGGGGTTATAAAGTGGGATAAAAGGGTAAAAATAGATGATGTCAGGGCTTCCGTAACTTTCCTATACCTTCCTCGGGAGGATTAACTTCTTGTTTCAAATGTCTTTACCCCATAGATTTAATATGTTATTTGATCATGAAATTAGAAATTTAAATAAAAAACATAATTTAGTTTTAGTCTCTGAATGATACTAAAGATTTTGGATGGGATAATAAAAGTCATATAGAATTTGTTGAAAATGAATAAATTAACTTTCTTGTTAAAAAAATAAAAAAATAGTTTATTACTGTTAAGTTTTTTTACTATAAATAAACTTATTTTATCTTCTATAATGAATATTTAGATACATTCCATGTGGGTGGTAAATTTGACTGTCTGTATACTTTTGGAATGCTTTTTCTGTTTTCCAATAATTCTAAAGGAACCATTTTTAAAACTTCATTCCATATTTATTAGTTTCTAGTACTTTTTCTAATTTTAATATCGTGTTCTATGTTTAACAGGTCCGCGATTTTAGCTATAAGATATTTATAGGGTGTTTTTTCCAACGTTTATTGTTGATGATATCTCTACAATTATTGTTCATAACATTAAAAAGTTCTTTAATTTTATGTTTGTGTGCATCATCCAATATCAATTATAAAACCACTGTATACAAATAATCCTATCTAGCTTTAGCACTATTATAGGGTCTTTTAGGTGGGCTGCAATGATAACAACTGTCACCACGTTGTGCATTTTTTTCCACATATCTAACAATCACTAACAACTCCTCCAAAGTTTTTTTCTTTACTTTTTTTTCTTTTATATGAAACCAGTTTTTTATGTTCAAGGTATTAGTGATTTTCATAATTAAATAATTATGTAGAATCCATATACCTGAATAATTATCATTCAAAACACGAAAGACTTTTATATCCATTTATCATCTGTCTTTTCAATCAATTGAGTTCTTATAACTAATTTATTAAATTTATTATATCTGTATTTTATTCTACCGTATTGTTTCTTTGTTGGAGCTACGTATAATGCATGTTCTTTGATTATTTCTTTAAAATGCTTATCCTGGTAATTCATATTATGTATGTTGTGGTTCCTGTAGTTTCAAATCGATGAATCGTTTCGGAAGTTTGTTATGCTCATCGGTCCTATTCGCATCTTCTTTAACCGCCGAAATTCACGAAGGGCAGCATTGGTATTTTAGTTCCGCTGATAATACACTGACTAACAAAGCACGGTCCTGTAAGGTAAGAGACTCGAAAGGCAATTGGCCTCAGAGTGATGAGAATTCTTCCAGCCTTTTATTTTTATACTGGTGATCACTACACAGCATGCGTTTATGCAAATTAATGCACTTTTTTCGGTAAACAGCGCCAATATTTTATTGGTGGCAACTTTTGGAACTAATTTTTATTTTTTTAGCAATCGAAATCCCATGGTTTACTATGTAGGCCCATCAAATCTGCTTATGTTTCGTCCATTACTTTACTCGCTAGAGAGCTCTGGACACCTCACGATATTATATAACCATGTTGTATACAGGGTGTCTCAAAATTCCTGGTACAAACTTTTAGGGGAGATAGTAAGGGTGATTCTAAGCAAAAAACTTCATATGAACATGGGTCCGAATTTGAACGATAACTGAAATATGATCAGAAATAAAAATGCCACCACCAAGATCAACATGTTAATAACTCAGGTTTCAGAACGCCTAGAATAATGAAATTTGGCGGAGTAATAGGGTCCATAAAATTGTATATACCTTTAAAACTTGATCATATTTCGACAAGTAGTTTCAGAATTACGCATTCAAAATCGTAACAGTGCTCACATGCGAGTACTAATCAGCACGTGTTAAGATTTTGACTGCGTAACGCGGAAACTACTTGTTGGAATCCGTTCTCATTTTAACGACATACACGGTTTTATGTACCCTATTATTCCCCAAAATTTCATTATTTTAGGCATTCCGGAACCTGAGTTATTAACATGTTGATCTAGGTGGCGGCATTTTTATTTCTGTTCATATCTCAGTTATGGTTCAAATTGGGACCCATGTTCATATGAACATTTTTGCTTAGAATCACCCATACTACCTCTTCTAAAAGTTTGTACCAGGAATTTTGAGACGCCCTGCATAGTCTCTACGATTTAGTCGAAAATGTTTTTTATTTTTAAGTTTGGTTTTAATGAGTTCGTGCGGGCAAATATCTAGTGAAAACGAATAGATTATTTCACTTCTTTGATCGTTTATGTAACTACCTTTAATTATAGAGCAGTGA
The DNA here is from genome assembly GCA_023313115.1 of Rhysida immarginata. NCBI lineage: Eukaryota > Metazoa > Arthropoda > Chilopoda > Scolopendromorpha > Scolopendridae > Rhysida > Rhysida immarginata. Next base: position 212,672 of record JAHWFO010074394.1, on the reverse strand, counting down.
ATTAAAATACTCAAGATATCTCTCGTAATATTGCCTATTTTAGTACCGTAATAGAGTCTTTTTTTAAACAATTTTAGGTTCAAAACCAATGAGTTCATTGAATTTTCCTTCACTTAAGTCAATCTCATATTTATCATTAATATGAATAATAAATCGATATGTACAACACCTGGCAAAAGGAATTAGATCACTCTAGGCTCTATGGAAAACGATATCATTTCAAAGAGTATAAACACCAAAGTATTTACAGCTATTCTACACAGTTCATTTGTTAATAAGTAACGGCCTAAGTAATTGTTTTCTCATAGAGTTCTGGCGACCCGCCCCTCTGTTTGTATTGTTCTAACTTTAAAGAACAATAATTATCTCTTAGGCAGATTATTAACAATATGGGACGATATTATACTTTTGTTATAAAACAGATTTAATTGAAACCGTTAGAACAGTTAAATAATACGTTCGTTCGGTTAAAGCATGTTATCATCGGAGTTGGTTGACAGCGGCATTAATTTACAGTTAGCTCTGTCGAGTCGAGTGGAGATCGTCTTTACACCCTAAACCCCCCCCTCCTCCTCGATAGCGAGCTCTGTGCCGTGTCTATCAATTCTTAAGACCTATTGAATTTTATCCAATCAGCGATGATTATTTTACCGTCAGTGACCGGCGTCCCTTTACAATCTTTAGAGGGATATTGGCAGTTGACTGTGAGATCTACGGAGAACCTGACGTGGTGTGAGTTCGTTTAGAAGGATGGAGGAAGAGGAAGCGAACCATGAAAAAGTCGCTACATACTTTTTATAGAGTGAAATACTTTCACCAGAAAACAACCTTTACTTAGTACCAGTTTATTATTCCCTACTGAAAGATCAATAAAAAATGACTATTGTTATAAGTATTATTATGATTTAAGCCAACTGTTAGTTAAAAACATTCGCGGAGCCCGACGAGGAAGAAATCACGCCACCCCTGCCACTCACCATAGCGAACAACGAGCGACGACGGAGACAATGAGAAGACCGGGTAATGGTGCGCATCCTTTTCTCATTTTTCATATCATAAGGTCACAGAAACAGTAATATGTAAAAATGGTCTTTTACGAAGAATTCTGTTCTAATTAACTTTTACTTGATGGAGAAAAAGAGTAAATAATTTATCCAGTTTAAATGATTAAGATTTTACAAACATTGCTTGAGATAACAACTATCTTATAGAAAGTAACGGAGAGAAGTTTAAGTAGTTCATTTAAAAAGAATAATGAATAATGTCAATCGTGGAAACTTAAGAATTTATTCTTTATTATTATAACTTAATCTAATAGAAGTAAAGTTCAGATAACTTTGACCATTATTAATGGAAGAATTTATTATAAAGGAGCGTGTAACAATTTTATAATCCATTCTGATTAAAACTTACCTTTGAAGTTTTCAATATTTTATTAATTGTATATAATGTTATTCTCATTGAATAAATGTGTGTTTTAATAATAAAAACCTGGTTTCAATTGTTTCTCTGGATATAAGTATCAATATTGACAATATAAGAAACCCCGGTGCACTTTTGGTGTTTTGGGAGTGGAGATTATTGGCGCAGACGACTGCATTAGTTAGGGCCAGGGTACCTTTACAATGGCGCAGCCGCGACAGTATTTGTTTTAAGGTGGTACTTAATAATTGAAGTATAACGCCATCTTTGGAGTATTGAAGTATAATGGCACAATGCCATAATTGAAGTATAATGGCATAGTTACAACAGGATTGTTTCTTGTCATTAAATGTCGATAATTTGTTATAAATTGCTGTATGGAGAAACAATGGGAAACGAAGTGTGTTAAAGTGTTAAAAAAGAAATGATCATTATAACTTTGCTTGGGTGAAATATTTAATTGCGACATTTATAGTATTAAAAAAATTTTTTGGATCCTGCTTACTTAGAAATTAAGATTGTTAATGTCAAGTTTTTATTATAAGTTTTGGGGATTTCTTTTATTATAATGATAGTAAATTAAGGCAAAAAAGGGAATATAGAGAGAGAAGGTGCTATGGGAGGAGCAGTGTTGCTCCCCTTTGGAAATCCAAGCAGGCGGTTCCAATTTCCTATCTCGGTGTGAACAAACCTAAGGAGAAAAAATTTTAAAACCTTTAGCCTTCTTAATAATAGAAATATTGTTTGACAAATTGAGAAATGGAGGTTGAAATAAATCAAGAATATTTGCCCCTATACCAAGAAATACCCATATGTAATGGGAAAGGGGATGTTGAGGAATTTTTTCGTTGTGTGGAGGAAGTCGCCCTCACGGGAGGGTGGGGAGAAAAAAACCACGGTGAATATGGCTAGATTGAGATTAAGAGGAGGCGCACTTATGCATGTTAGAGATAGTGGCAGGTTCGATGACCCGGAAAATTATATACAATTTAAGAATACCCTAATAGATAGATTTGGTAGCAAAACGTTAGAGGAAAGAGAGGAGGACTTTAAAGGTTGTATGCAAAAGGAAGGAGAAGAAATTCAAGCTTATGCTACTAGATTAGTGGCGTTGGGGAGAAGATTAATACCTCCTGTGGAGAAGCTAGAAGAGGAAGATGATGATTTAGTGAAAGCTAAAAGAGAAATGCGACATTCAATTATAATGCAGAGATTAAAACATCGTTTCGAAGAAGGTATACTGCCACATATTAGGAATGATATGATGTATGCAAAGGCAGAAATGTGGGAACAGGCAGTGGGACTGGCAGAAAGGATAGAACGTATCCATAATAAGCAAGAGTCTGCTATTATAGGAGTGGTAGGAAAAAAATCTGATTGGCAAACAGAGATGGTAAACAGAGTGGAATATAAATATAGGAAAAGAATAGAAGCAGTGACAAAGGCAATTAATAATCATTTTGCACAGCAACCTAGATCCAATCAAGGTAGAAAGAATAAATATAACAATAATAGAAACAATCAATATAGGAAGAATAAGCCGAAAGAAATGAATCAAAGAAAATCTAAAATAAGGAAAGGGAAATGTGAGTCCACAAACAGTAACAGAAAACGAGGTGGGACCCTCCTCGGCTCAGTGAGGTCGAGTCGCGAAGGTGTAACAGAGAACGCAGGAGAAAAAACTAAAAAACGTTTATCGGAGAACGTTAGCTGTATTATGGTAGAGGCATTAATAGGAACTTTTAAAACAAAAATGCTTGTTGATACGGGAAGTAAAGTTATATTGTTGTCAGAAACAATGGTCGATACATTAAAGAAGAAAGGACACATAGTTAAAGCTATTGAAAAACCTAAAACTAGAACTCATGGGAATCATGGGATGTGGGTTTCCTACTAAAGGAGCGTATGAGGTAGCTATGAAGCTAGGTGATCGAGAGTATATGATTGAATATTATGCGTGGGAGAAACAATGGCCACTTAAATGTGAAGGGATTTTAGGCCAAGATACGTTTGTGTCTAGAAAACTTGCTATTGATTTTGAGGAACAAGCTATTAAGAGATGGTGACAATAAGATATATTTTGTAGATGATGAAGAGGATTTAGGCAATAATTTTATAACCTGTAGAAAGAAGGTTGAGAGAGATTATATGGAGATGGTGCCAGTGCACTTGAAGAAGAGAGTTATTATTCCTCCATTATCGGAGATAGTGAGCGAAGGAGTAGTAAAAGGAAAAGGATTAAATGGGAGACAGGGTGTAATTGAAGCCTATGATTTAAGAATACCCGGATTAAAGACTGCTAATGTATTGGTAGAGGTGACAGATACTGTACCTATTCGAATAATAAATTGCTCCCAGGAAGAAGTAACACTAGATAAAGGGAAGAGAGTAGGAAGTTTACAAGAAGCGGAACAACCCCCTTATGTAATGAATCATATTATTGAGATAAGGGACGAGAAAACGAAAGAGTCATTAAATGGAGAAGAATATTTAAATCTATTTAAACTAGATCACATGGAAAGGAAAGAAAGAGAGCAACTTGAGGAATTATTATGGAAATTTAAAATCTGTTTTGAACAGAGTGAATTTGATCTGGGATATGCACATGCGTTTCATCACAGTATAGATACTGGAGATACGAGACCTATTGCACAAGCACCGTACCGTATTCCGTACGCACAGCGAGAGATAATGGATCAGATTATTGATAATTTACTGAAAAACGATGTAATCACAGAATCATCGTCTCCATGGGCAGCACCCGCCCTCTTAGTTAAGAAGAAGGATGGAACCTTTAGGTTCGTTGTTGATTATAGAAAATTAAACAAGGTGACACGCCTTGACATTTTCCCTTTACCGTTGATATCGGAAACCCCTTCAGTGCTAGGTAAAGCTAAAATATTTAGCGTTTTAGATGCAAATCAAGGATATTTTCAGCTAGGAATAGAGGATAGATATAAGACTGGATTTGTGGTCCCAGGAGGCAAATATGAATTCAAGCGATTACCAATGGGATTGGCTAATTCGCCGAGTGTTTGGGAAAGGACTGCAGAGCATATCATTAGACAGATAAAAGGAAAATTTGCACTTGTCTATTTAAACGATTTTTTACTTTATTCAGCTGATTATTTACAGCATTTAAAGGACCTACAGTTCTTATTCGAATGCATAAAGGAGCCTAATATTAAAATGAAGCCAAAGAAGTGTCAGTTTGTAAAGTCAGAAGTCAAGTTTTTGGGCCATATCGTCTCTAAGAGCGGTATTGCGCCAGACCCTGATAAAATACATGCAGTAAAAGAATTTCCTAGGCCAACTACAGTTAAAGAAGTGCAATCCTTCTTAGGATTAGCTGGATATTATCGTCGACACATAGATTCATTTAGTCATACAGCTAAACCTCTCTCGAATCTGACGAAAAAAGAAGTTCCATGTGAATGGACAGAGGAAACAAAAGCTGCATTTCAAGCTTTAAAAAATGCTCTTATTACAGCAACAGTTTTGAGGAGCCCAGACTGCTCTAAAGAATTTATTGTATCAACAGATGCAAGTGATATGGCGCTTGGAGCAATTCTATCACAAAAGATAGATGGGGAAGAATATCCTATCGCGTATGCGAGTCGTCTCTTAAAAAAGAGCGAAATAAACTATAGCACAACTGAAAAATAGTGCTTGGCAGTTATTCTTGCTGTAAAACAATTCAGAGTGTAGTTAGATGATTCACATTTTAAGATTGTCCAAATCATCGACCCTTGAAGTGGTTGTTTAATATAAAAACTCCCGGGACGAGGCTATCTAGATGGGGATGACGCTCCAAGAATTTGATTTTGACATAATACATAAGCCAGGACGCATACATGGCAATGCTGATTGTCTCAGTCGTGTAGCCATTGGTGCAGTCACGGAGTATGAACCAGTTATTTCTCGTGAATTAATTGCAGAAGAGCAAAAACGGGATTCAGTTCTAAGCCCTATTGTTGAAAGATTAAAGCAGCATGGTTCTAAGGATGCTGAGGGATATTTTCTTGATGATGACGACATGTTATATAATTCAAAAGAAAGTGCTTCTAGGAGAGAGAAATGGGAAAGAGTAGTAGTACCGGAAAAATATAAGAAGTATGTTATGAGAGTGTATCATGATATTCCAATGAGTGGACTCATTAAAGCAAAAAGAATGAGAAAGAAAGTAAATAACCAATTTTACTGGAAAGAAATGAACAAAGATATTCAGGAATATTGTCGTAATTGTGACAGTTGTCAGAATCCCGCCCCCCTCGGTGGAAAGGATGGAGCAGCCTTTTCAAAAATTTCCTAGTGCGGAACGACCTTTTTATCGAGTGGCTGCCGACCTGTGGGTCCGTTTCCAATAACTGATAGAGGAAATAAATATATTCTTGTATTAGTCGACCATTTTAGTCGATATTCGGAGGCTATTGCACTCCCTGATCAGAAAGCTGAGACGGTAGCGAGAGCGTTAGTAGAGACGGTGTTTGCTCGTTATTCGATCCCGACACAATTACTTACGGATGGTGGAGCGAATATCACTTCAGCATTAATGAAGGAATTGTGCAATTTATCGGGGATAAAGAATTTATTTACTACAGCGTATCATCTGGCGTCGAACGGAGCTGTAGAATGCTACAACAAAACGATGGTAGCAATGTTGAAGCATTATGTTAATAAGCAGCAATGTAATTTGCCGTACATTAGCTTCGCTTACAACTCGACTCCCCACAGTGCAGTGAAAGAAACACCTTTCTTTTTATTCTACGGAAGAGAGCCAACCTTGCCGTTAGAAATATTAATGACCCCCAGGCGTGTAACCTATGATCTAGATGACAATTATGCTCATGAAGCTGAACTTAGACTGCAAGACGCCTACGAGATAGCGAGTAAAACTCTCGAGGAGCAGCAACAAAAACGGAAAGGTTATCATGATCCTAAGCAGCGACCTTATGTTTTTAAAGTCGGTGATTATGTTTATTTACATTCACCTTTAGTCAAAAGAGGCTTAACGAAAAAATTAGCCGACAATTTTAAAGCACCTTATGAAATAATGATACAATTGTCTCCAGTGAATTTCATTATACAGGAAATCGGTGGAAGGGATAAACAGTTGGTTCATGCTAATAGACTCAAACCCGCATATGGAATGCAAAGGCAAACAGAGAATCAATCTTCTCAAAATCTTGAGTCTGAACATAGACCAGAGCTAGAAACAGAAACCCTTCACCCTCCTATTGACAATTTTACGTTTTGGCATAGAAATATGCAAATACCTAGAAATAATATTGTACCTCCACACCCCGTGGAACCAATAAGACGAGAGTAACCTGTTCGTCCTCCACATGGGTATAATTTAAGGAGCTTAGGCCCTGTTGCTGAAGAAGAAAGGGTTAGAAGTTCCCCCCGTGATTCCTTAGTCGTCAGACGAGCGCAAGACGCAAGGAACGTAAACATGATCGACGTAATGGAGAATCATGAACCAGGGGACGCAATTAAAACCTTCGATAGGGAAATAACCCTAGGAAGTCAATGAGGGGAAGAAATGAACACAAAGATGGAAAAAGTAGAACGGATATTAGAACAAGTAGTGGGAGATATCCAGGAAATAAAACAAGTAGGAATGCAAGTGAAAGAGATAAAATACAAGATGGAAGAACAAATAAGAGAAAATCAGCTAGGAAAAGGAATAAATGAAAAAATACAGGCAATAGAACAAGAAGGACCACAAATGGGTGAACAAATGAAAGAGGTAAAGAATCAAATTGGAGAAATGAGTAAAAGTATAGGAGAAATAGTTAAAAAATTTAACGAAATACGAGATGAAAGGAAGTCAGAAAAACCCCTCTCCCCTCAACCACAAGCATCTATTTATCCTTCATATCAAACAATCGATTCACCTATGCAGCAGCAGATTGTTTATCCTTTGCAAAATACTCATTGCAAACTCGAGGTGCCAGAGCAAGCGTTAGAAATTCAGCGAATGCGAAGTCAAATACAAGCAATGAGCGAAACCATTGCCGTCTTAACAGAAAAAGAAAAAACGAATAAGGAGCCGAGCGAGGAGTGGAGAAAAAATGCCCCTCCCCCACCATATGCTCAATCCACATATCAATCACATTTAGATAGATCGCCTATGATGCAACCATATACACCTTCTTATAATTATTCAAGTCAATCTACAGTGGAATATAAAAGTCCAGTGTCGGCGGAGGAATGGATCGCGCCTCCCCGAAACGTGGGTATTACCCCACCGGCGCGAAATTACGGAGGTAATCAACCCGTAAGCATGAAAGGCGTAACTGTACCCGCAACGAATGAAAATATGATGAGTTATATTCCCGATGCTAGAAAAGAACTGTCCCGCTCAAAGACAGTCTTAAGCAATCATACGGAAAATATGCAATCCATGATGCATGGTTTATCTCCAGAGCTTCGTCAAATGTTGTTACAAGAGCACTCCAATAGACACTCATAAAGTTTTGTTCAATAGAACCGTTATTATTGTTGTCCTGTTGAGAATCGCCAGTAATTATTGTCATTCATAAAGTAAATGCTATAATAATGGCAGAAATTGAGTTTTAACTCATGGAGTACAAGTCATTGTTTATTGTATGGACTAGGGTAGTGGGATCGTAGGTGATTTGCTAACTATCCCCTATCCTCCCTCCTTGTTCTGGAGTTGACCGGAATTTCTGGGGAGATTTGCATTCCCGTCCCCCAGTTTGAGAGGTTGGTTCAGGCAAGAGTGGGTCCTATTATTCTTTTAATAATTATCTAAGTATTGGCGTATACCTATTGGCTTTATAATTTGTAATTTAAAATTTTCCAGGGAATAGCAACCTTGTAAATCTCACTAACTTTTGTCGAGATTCGTTATTTTGCGTTCGACAATTTATTTATTTTTGCCAGCTTTAGTTTTATCATTATTTACGGTGGCTTTCAGTGTCAGGAGACCTGAGGTCCCCGCTTCCTTTTTAAGGATAAAATGGCGTCGGAAGAGAAATCAAGTGATTATGATTCTTCCTTCCACTCAAGAATTCTTTCTTGACCATACCAGTTGGAAAGAAAATCTCTTGAAGCATGAGAATCTTGGAGTGAAAAGGTTACAATCGTAAATAACTCTGTATTGACAGATGGGACAGAAAATGGCGACTCCTTTTCTAATATTAATTATAAAGTTTAATATTAAGTTTAAAGGATTATTTGCCTCTTTAGCGAACACCTAATTGTGTAGCAATTTAATCAACGGGTTTCAATTTGAAGCGGAGTGAAAGCGATGATCGAAGGAGATTTGAATTACGTTCGACATCCGCCCGTAAGCAAACACGCTACGAGATGCTCCGCGGTGAAAGAGGAGTAGGAAATAAAAGATAGAAAGAAAAGACAGGGATCACTCTTTCCCTTGATTCTAACAGATACTCTTACTATGAAAAGATTCTAATAGCCACTTATCATTAGAATTAATTACAAACTTAACTTAATCTAAGGAGTATAAGTATTACTTATAAATAAAGTCAATATATTAAGATGGAATAGTGTTTATATTCTAGTACTACTGATGATAAATAAAAAGAATTATCCTATGTCGTATTAATATTATATTGTAATAATAATTAAGTATTACTGAACTATAATAATGATCAGTCATGTGATCTTATTGTTAGGTGACTGCGAACTCAATTTTTAATTGATAAACATCATTAATAGTTGAGCCACGTTTGAATTTAACGGGATTTTATAATAAAGCTACTTATTAACTAATTTTAGTTAATGCACAAGAGTTGAATACCTTATTCAATATTTTATTAATCTTAATGCGACCAGCCATGTAACTTTTAAGAAGTTTAAATGACTTATTTACAGAAATAAATTATTTGGGAACCCCCCCCCCGAATAATTGAAACATTTGATTGAATCTGTTAACGCAGCCATTAATTAGAATTTTATGATTTTAATTAATCAGTAATTAATAAATGTATTGACTCGAAACATGAAATAAGAAATGATATTATGAAGTAGGAATTTGTGTTACGTGAATATCTTGAAGAAACTTGATGGACACGGTGATGTTGCTTTTTGTCAGTCACCATGCGTTTTCTTTTGAACAAAGGAGTGGATTTCTTGACATAAACAATGCAGGAAATTGTTAAATGTAATCCAGTTGATGTGGCACATAATAATTCTCATGAATTATGAATTTTAGTATCCGTAAAAGAGCGCGATTTGAATTTGCTAACGTTAAAACTTCAACTGAAATGAACTCGATTGAAGCGGGTTCTTTCTTAGAGAATGATAGAGAGATAGACAAAGAATGTCAAACAGAACCCTTATCACCACCAGTGAAAGGAGGTCAAACATCCTCAAGGGTTAAGATCATTATGTAAAATGGGGAGAAGGTTTTCCTTCTCATTTCTTTGAGTGATATAAATAGAAGTAAGAAATATTTTAAGCAAAATCCATTTGACTTAGGGGAAAGATAAAAAAAAATAATTTTTTTTCAAGTTACAAATAACTTTAAGATCTTTTTATTGATAAAGAATCATTTCTTTTGGTTGAGAGTGAACGAATGAATTTAAAATAGACAGTTGTTTATATTTAAACAATAATTATAGATAAGATATTGATTAATTAAAGCTTTTGCGTCGTTTATTAACATTGAATTGATAAGAAAGAAGTTAGTTGTGTATTTTACGCACTGTTATTGGTACACTAGTTGTTGATAAGTTTGAATAGTTTTATTCATTAAGATATTTCATAAAGTTTTGGTGACCAGAAAATATGATATGAAATGAATAAAGTATAGTGCATTATTACTTGAACAATGAACTTTGATGACGTACTTGACTTTTACGAGAGCGAGCGAAGAAGGCGTCTTCCTCCTTTCTCGAGTTTTCTTTCTATTTCATGACGACATGAGAAAACAAATGGAGTGCAGAAGAGAGACAACGTGACGACATCGGACCGATTTCAGACATCGGAGATGAGGAATCACCCCCTCCTCTTTGCCGTGATTTTCCATTCTCAGACGAATCAATTTCAATACAACCAGCAATGCGAGCGAGATGGATGAAGAACTCAGTGACTACGATAATTTCTTTATTTCCTTTCAAGAGGATGGAATGGAAGCCAAGAACTAAGCGATTTCCTAAGGAATTATCATCAAATACTACGAATGAATAGTGAACAACTTTGAACTATGAGGAGTGAATGTGAATTACGAACTTTCAATTTTTTCGAGTCTACAAACTTGGATTCTAGTTCATCGGTGTTGCTCAAGAACTTTCGTGATCATGCGAAAATGAACTGTAAGCATGTGAGTCGATTATTATGAACTTTATCGTGAACTTTTGTGTAATTTTCGTGTATTCGACCTGTATCATGAACTTTTAAAACATGACAGTGACTATTTCTTGAAACAATTCTTTTGAATAGTTATGTGAACAATAAAGGCGCATTGCCCAGATTTTTCGGAGAATTTCTGTAAAAAGAGAAATTAAAATTCTCCTCTTGTAATTTTTATAACATTGTGACTTACCAGAATTTATGACTGTACTTTTGAATTTTGATCAAGTTTTATTATTGATGTTTCAATAAAAAGTTTTATTAGCTGTGTGCAGGAGGAGAAGAGATCATTATGATGTGAACAGGTGAGTAGAGGTATGCGCATTCATGCCCCATCATGGAAGACTTCAGGAAGACCTCAGTAGCGACTTCGGACCAGGTATGGCTCAGAAGATTTGAAGTTTATTGTATTTGTGTTCGTTAAAAAATTTGTCATCAGTTAGATGGACAAATTTTGATTTTCCGCCCCATCTGTTTATATTGTTCTAACTTTAAAGAACAATAATAATCTCTTAGGCAGATTATTAACATTATGGGACGATATTATAACTTTGTTATAAAACAGATTTAATTGAAACCGTTAGAACAGTTAAATAATACGTTCGTTCGGTTAAAGTATGTTATCATCGGAGTTGGTTGACAGCGGCGTTAATTTACAGTTAGCTCTGTCGAGTGTGAGTGGAGATCATCTTTTCACCCTAACCCCCCCCCTCCTCGATTGCGAGCTCTGTGCCGTGTCTATCAATTCTTAAGACCTACTGTATTTTATCCAATCAGCGATGTTTATTTTACCGTCAGTGAGCGGCGTCCCTTTACAATCTTTAGAGGGATATTGGCAGTTGATTGTGAGATCTACGGAGAACCTGACGTGGTGTGAGTTCGTCTAGAAGGATGGAGGAAGAGGAAGCGAACCATGAAAAAGTCGCTACATACTTTTTATAGAGTGAAATACTTTCACCAGAGAAGAACCTTTACTTAGTACCAGTTTATTATTCCCTACTGAAAGATCAATAAAAAATGACTATTGTTATAAGTATTATTATGATTTAAGCCAACTGTTAATTAAAAACATTCGCGGAGCCCGACAAGGAAGAAATCACGCCATCCCCGCCACTCACCGCAGCAAACAACGAGCGTGGACGGAGACAATGAGAAGACCGGGTAATGGTGCGCATCCTTTTCTCATTTTTCATATCATAAGGTCACGGAAACAGTAATATGTAAAAATAGTCTTTTACGAAGAATTCTGTTCTAATTAACTTTTATTTGATGGAGAAAAAGAGTAAATAATTTATCCAGTTAAAATGATTAAGATTTTACAAACAGTGCTTTAGATAACAACTATCTTACAGAAAGTAACGGAGAGAAGTTTAAGTAGTTCATTTAAAAAGAATAATGAATAATGTCAATCGTGGAAACTTAAGAATTTATTCTTTATTATTATAACTTAATCTAATAGAAGTAAAGTTCAGATAACTTTGACCATTAATAATGGAAGAATTTATTATAAAGGAGCGTGTAACAATTTTATAATCCATTCTGATTAAAACTTACCTTTGAAGGTTTTCATATTTTATTAATTGTATATAATGTTATTCTCATTGAATAAATGTGTGTTTTAATAATAAAAACCTGGTTTCAATTGTTTCTCCGGATATAAGTATCAATATTGACAATATAAGAAACCCCGGTGAACTTTCACGACCGGGCCGGATCAAATAAACCTCGGCTACCCGTTCAAATATTACGGACGGAAGGAAAGGCCAGGCCTTGGCTAAAATTGGTGTTTTGGGAGTGGAGATTATTGGCGCAGACGACTGCATTAGTTAAGGCCTGGGTACCTTTACAGAGTAATAAAAATATGTATTCAATAATAAATACGTAAAAAATTAAATAGCATCCACCCCTTTGAGAAAATAGTAAAAGATCTTCCTTCAACGGAGAAATAAGTCTTAGTTCACCTGTTCTTAACAAGTCCTAACAACTGAAAAATAATGGAATCATCCCATATTCAAATCAAAGAAGATTTTTCTCCCCTGTGTAAAATAAGTGTCAATCAATTGTGGCAGAACCATCAGCGAATATGGCTCCAACACAATACTACTGAGAAATTTAAGCTGCAAATTATCAAGTTGATACAGTCAGGTATGTCGCAAAAAACACTTGCTAACCGGCTAGGATGTTCGCAATGTGTAGTCTCCTATACGTGGAGTAAATATCAGTTGTCTGGAAATGTGTAAACCTGCCCGCGAAGTGACGTCCAAGGAAAACCACCAAGAAACAGGACCAATCTTTGTGAATGATTTGTAAACAAAATCTACACCAAACTTCCAACAACCAAATGAACAATGCCTGGAAAAAACACTATATTGATGTCTGCAATAGAAAAGTGCGCAATCCTCTACACGAAATGAGATACAATTGCAGGAAAGCCAAAGTGAAACCACTTGTCATGTTCCAATTGTAAGTGCAGTGGAAATGCAGAAGTTACTGGGTAACAGAATGACACACACCAACAATTTTAGTCAGGTAACCTAACAAATAAAACAATTTATTTGAAATAAATTAAAATTTAATAATTGAATTAGTATAAACGTTTCTTGCATAGAAATCTAATTATTCTATTTCAATGGCTTACATATAAGTAACGATAGCTCTTACTGTTGAAAATTGTAATAATATTCAAATAGTCACATAATACTTAATAACAATCTAATCTCTAAATAAAATGACTTAAATTCGTATATAAGAGCTATGACAAAAATAAACTTGATGCTACATCAATATTGAAAATAATAATTATTACCCTTACTGAAATCAGTTGCAAAAAGTCATCAAAACTTAATTTAAAGGGTAAAAAGACTCACTAGCCTAACACAGTTATAACCTGCTGCAAAAAGTCTTTCTAATTACAAATTATCTTCAAATTTGCACAATAGTTCAGGAAATAAAGTACTATAAATTAGCTAGATATAAATGCACACCTCTAATAATAGTAACTCAAATAAACGTATTATGACATATTTCCTAATCAAACAAATAATGCGTAAGTATTTACAAACATTAATACTGAAAATCTTGGGCTAACAAATTTATCAAACATGAAACAATAAACTAAAGTCCACAGTTCATGAGAAACACAAATAGTCTCTGCCGCTACAAGTATGCCCAATTGTAAATAAATATATTTAACTGCTTCAAATTATAATTTAAGCCACAACTATAAATGAATACATTTTACAATTATAACTTTTGTGAATAATACACTCGTATTCATTAGGTAAGACAAAATCGTAAAACCATAAATTTCACTAGGCTTATAACTTCACTAATTTTCACTGACACTATTTCTTAAAACACTGAGAAATTTTCCATGTGCCGCAATAGAATTTTACTATAGTACTGAATGGCTCCTACAATATACGGCCTTCAAAAAACATTTACATTTCGCACTAAAATTAGGATAAGGAGTGAACCTCAGCTACTTTAACACTTGCGTAGCATATTACAAGATTTAAACATGCAAAACATATTCAGTACTCACGGTTTTAAAACACGAGCTCACAATGGCGTGCTTTCAAATATCCCACGCTATCTCTCGTAAATGCTGATAGACCTTGCGGGAATGCTCTGGTCCAATGTCGTCGTTGCATAACAAAGACCCTCAAAGCCTCCTCTTCTATGAATAACTGACGCCAATACTCTACGTCTAACCGGGTTAGGAAATTTACTCGGGCTGACAGTGCAGGGTGTGGCGGAATTCCGTGTTTCCAATTTAATGGAGTTTCTCCGCAGCGTTTACGGCTTGGACGAGGTTTTTCTGTTACTAGCTCCCGTCCGCTGTCTTCCGACGTTGCGTCGTCGTTTTTCGTGGCTCCTCCATTCCTCGATATTTCACTCGAGTTTCGCATTGAAGTAGCCCTTCCTGCAATCATCTGTCTGGCTCTCGTGTATTCCTCGTGTATTCCAAACATCGCTCTCGTGTATTCCTCGTGTATTCCAAACATCGCTCTCGTGTATTCCTCCTTTCTACCTTCGGTTCCTCCGTTTTTACGAGTCGAATTACCTGCCTTCCTTCTCACTTCCTTTACCACTGGCGCCCTCTGTTGCCGATAAATTCTATCTTTGTTACAGCGAGGTTTGCTTTGCTGTAACACCACTGCTCACCAAGTTGCAAGGGAAACGTCGGTTACAATGGGCAAGAGATCACAGAAAGTGTACATTGGATGAGTGAAAGATAACAATCTTTTCGGATGAATCTCGTTTTTGCGTGGGAGGCGGAGATGATTTTGGACAATTTGTTTGGCGAAGGGTGGATGAAAAATTTAAAGAGCAATGTTTCTTATCTAAAAGCAAATTCCCTCAATCACTAATGGTGTAGGGTTGTATGGGTTGGGGCGGACTTCGTGAAATGTGTATATGTTTACATGGACATAATCGACTCCTTCTTAATACCCACAATTGAAGATCAATTTGCAGACAGCAATGAGTTTGCATACCAGGACGGCAATGCATCGTCACATCGAACCAAGAGGGTTAAGTCCCATTTGCAACAGAAAAACATCTCTGCAATGTCATGGCCCGCCAAAAGTCCGAACCTAAACCCCATTGAGACTGTTTGGTAGAAATGTAAATCTTGGTAAACAACAAAAAACCCACTAACAACGATGAACTTAATGCTGCACTTAAATCAAGTTGGCATGACATTAGTGTTGATTATTGCCAAGAATTGATTTCTTCATTGCCGAAAAGAAGTATGGCCGTAATTAGGGCAAAAGGTGGCCCAACTAAGTATCGAATGAGTTTGTATGCATATTTGATCTAAGACTTTTTTTCCAAAAAATTGCGATCTAATACTTTTTTTACCCAAGAGGGGTAACGTTCTTTAACTGTTGAAATATTGTGTATTGCATGTTTTTTATTGATTTAGAGAATAATAATTACTGAGACCAGTAATTATTAATAAACAAATTGTGTTAAATTACTGTTGTTTCTTTTGTGTTTATTCTGTTTGAAAATGTACAATTATCTATAGAGCCTAGAGTGAACTAATACTTTTTGCCAGGGGTTGTATCTTCGTTCACATCAAAAATAATGGGACAGTTTTCCCTACGATTAAAATATTCTATCGGATAATTATTAAATCCATCATTATCTTAATATCCATTAGGTAATGTTAGTGTAGTCCAATTTTCGCCATCGAAATATTTAAATGTATTATTATTAAACTTGAAGGAAATGTCATGCCAAGAATACCATATTTGCAAGCCTGCTTGAGCAACCTTACTAACCTCATCTAAAGGTATAGGATTATTCGAATAATCAATTTTAAAATCACTTTCTTTCTCAATGGCAATGATTTCCATTTATTTCATAAAAATTTATTGAATATTTCTAACAATATTTTATGTTTTTTAAAAGCTTTTTATAACTTTGCTGTGTTAGTTTGTTTAGGTCAAATCTTGTAATCAATATTAAACCAACTTTCCGACAAGCTAGGGAGCTGCAATTTGACACACTTATGCAGAATTGATGACAATTTATGATAAAAAAAAAATTTTCAAATCGGTTCATTGGTTCGTGTTCTAATGGTACTAACTCATTACTACGAATTGATTGTTGTAACAATTGGACATTTCGTTATGGTGAGAGTAAATTTGTCTATTGTTTATTGTTACAAAATTAATCTGTATTGTTGCCACTAAATAAAACATTATAAAAGCTTGGTTTGATAAAACCTTTTTCCTCTTAACTTGTTTATTAATACATTTTAATCTAACAACTTATTTAGGCTTTCATTGATTTCTTTATAAGTATCTAAAGAATCGTTACCCGCCATTCTCGATCGGATTCAGTGTAAGTTGGCCTGGACTTCGCACGAGTGACGTAACATTTAGCTCCACCCCTTGGCAACGCGCCATCTTGGTTCCACACATGTCGTTGCTAAGCATTATATAGTTTGGCTACATAAGCGATCAGAATGTTTGCAATAAAACTATATTGTATTGCTACGTTTTTATGACGACCCAAAATTAATTTCAAAAGGAGAAAATGATTTAAACTCTTCCTAGCAACGGCTGTGTGGAACCAAGATGGCGAATCACTAAGGAAGTGACGTCTCTTCGTACGAAGTGAAGTCCATTATGAGAAGTTTTACGAGTCAGTTCGCAAATTTGCTTCAGTGTATCAATGCGTCTGAATGCTGCCCTCTACATGAGGCTTTCTTCTTGGTCGCATCCAGAGATCTTCAATACAACGAGATATGACAAAGATAATTTGCATGTAGTTTCTAGATTTATGTGTTTTGCCGCTCTCACCCAGATGCCACGCCTTGTCATATCGTCATTAGGGAAACTAAATGATGTCTCCCTTCATCAAGTTTCCCTAGTTGTCATGCTGACGTTTGTTTACTACGTCACGAAGTCTTCATATTGAATGTTAACAATCAGTAATTGTTGCTAGCACCCAGATGCTCAGTTGAGTTTTCCGCTTCCAGGCCTTGTTATCTCGTTGGCTTTGACAATGTCGGTACATTTTGATCACAAAGTTGAACTTTCAGTTTCCGTGCGCAACGACCTCAATGTGATTCAAAATTGAAAAAATGCCGAAATTTTGCTTGAATCGAAGAAACAGAGACAACTGTTCATTTTTCAGATTCCCTTCATTGAACTTAATTAGGCAGATGTCGATCTGTATATATTTAAAGCAGTAAGTTGAAATTAACTTGTTTTGTATTCTTTATTGTTGCATCTAATTTTTTATTGTTTTATCTAATTTTTATTGTTTTATCTAATTTTTAATAATATAAGGCGTTATTTAGTAATAAACTTTGAAACGTCATTTAATAATAAACTTTAAAATATCATTTAATAATATACTATGATACGTCATTTAATAATAAACAATGGAACGTCATTTAATAATTTTGTTTCATCCCTGATCGCCAGATGTCAATGTGATCATTGATATTACAGAATTAGCATGGAAAAAAGGTGAAATGTCATATCTCGTTGTATTAAAGATCTCTGGTCGCAGCTTTTCATGTTTAGTTATTCATGGCAAATCATGTAATTTCTAATTTGCAATGTTAAAAATAGAGTTTGACCAAATTTTATCATTTTATAATTTATAATTCGCAATATAATTTTATAATTTATAATTTGCAATTTTAAAAATACAGTTTAACCAAATGCATTTGAATTTGCATTTTCAAATTTGGCCGAGTTGACCAGCTGAATCAATTCTTGCTTTACAATGCTGTGGTCCCATCCGATGCTCTTTGATGCAAACCACGACTGGATGACATCCTTTCTCGATGAAGAGGTTGGTATCCTTTCAAACTTCATATTGTGGTATGGAGCATTGTCCATGAAGATGACACTCCTAGGATGGATGTTTGGTAACAGTTTTTCAGTAAACCATTATTCGAAAAACTGTCCATCCATTTCACCATGATAATCCCCACCTCCTTATTCGGCCCTGACAATATCACAAGCATTTGGAACAAAGCTATTTTCGTTTCCTGTGTTCACAATGATGCATCGTCTTCCTATGCAAGATGGAGCCTTCAACCCTTTGCTTAAACCTGCCAAAAAACATTGTGATGGTGTGTCTTACTATCTGCTGTCATTGGTATGTCCTGCATTCACCCAAGTTTCTTCCATGTACTAAATGCGCTTATCCAGTCTCCTCTACTCTCTGATGCTTTGCAGATACTTTCATCTGGTAGTAATTATATCTTCTCTATCAAATAACGCAGAATTTCGATTGTGTTTGAGAAATCGAAAGCCTATTTTCTTTATGGCTTGAGTGAGGCTACTGTGAGACAAGTCTGGGAAATCGGGGTCATTGTTCTGCTCATGATGCAACTTGCACTCGCTGGGGAGCTCGTTCCGGGGAAAAAAGCAGTGAAACTTTTAACGGAGCGGACACAAAATGAAATCACCGCAAATACAACGAGCATTAACCCTGGCAAAAAACGGACATTTTTCCTTGCCGTCGACAGGATCCCATTTTCTTTGCTGAACTCGCGTTTTATTCGTGCAATGAATCTGCAGCTGATGCCCGTCAATTCCTCCATCATCAAAATTTTCAGGATCGGCTCTGTGAGATGGTTGGCATGCAGCTTGCTGTAAAATTGAAGTACTACCTGCTTTTCGTTGCTCCTCCACTTACAATGACCAGAATAACGCTCCGGTGAAGGCAGGCTCACGACTTCCGATGGTTGACTAGGACAAGCAGGCCGCCCTAACCCAGGGAATGGTAAAACGCAAAGAAGAGAAATGCGGTGTTGTGGTGAATCGTTTTTTGTACTTCAAATTTCATAGTAGTTCACAGTGCACCAAAAGCAAAGATACGCTAAATAGGAAAGAAATAGGTCTAGGATTAGCAATATGGTAGCGTCTTTATTAGCTGCTGAATGCGTATTGATAAACATTACATCTTCAGTAGCAAAGATCGACTACAGATTAGCAGGGGCTACAGCGATCGTATATATAGGGGGTGTTCACCAATCAGGAAGCAGGAGTGCACTCTGACTGGTGGACTTACAATAAATCCGGGAAATTACATAAAGAGAGGGGAATTGAATACATAATTGGGTGAATAAGATAAATAAACAACGTGGTAATAAATTCCATGATTGGTGTGGCAAATTAGAAGAGAATAAAATGAGCTGATATAATAGCCAAAGAAGGGAATATTGAAAAAATAAAAATATTAATACATCGAGATGGGATATTAAAGTAAAAAATAATAATAAAAATAAAATAAAAAATGACAGAAAAAAAATTAGAACTTGGATAAAACTGATGATAATTCTAGTAAATCAAAATTATACAAAAAAGTATAACTTGGGCAATTGTCCGAGTAAGTAAAACAAGGGCAAATGTCCGCAATTGAAACCAAGAATAAAGAGGTATGTGGATAATCGTAATTAAGTATAAAGAAGTGCTCTTTTACCACAATAAAAGAGTGCTCTTTTTGTTGTGGTAAAAGAGCACTTCTTTATACCTAATTGGATAAAACTGAAGGGAGAAACTAAAAAATGTGGAAACAATCACGCTATGCTGGATCTTCATGTTCATCATTGATAGCGTTCATATCCGGGTCTATAATCTTGTTGACCGTGATTTTTTTAATTTCAAAGATTTTTTTTTCAAAACTGAGCTGGTTGTTGAGTATTTTTCCTCTGTCAGTCTTGAGGTATTTTCTGATGATCAATGCTTCATGAGAGAGAATGTTTCGCGCATCTTTGATGAACTTCACCACAGACATGATATCTTGGATGGGGCGGAATATGTGTTTGTTGTGAGGATGTGTTCAAAAAAGGTTGACTTGTGGTCCCTGTTGAATCATGATCTCCTATGTTCACTGAAGCTTTTTTTTCTGTTTATTTACCAGCAATATAGATCAGATATGCAACTACTAAAGTTAAACTTTATAAATAAACACATGATTTTTTAAATAAACACATGTTTATTATAACACATTTCTAGTCTTTACTGAACAGTTCATGTTTATAAGCAAATGTTTTATGAGGATGCAAACATCTGGCATGACGATTTCTTTTGGTATGTGATGCAGTTTGAAAGTCGTGACCTGTAACACTTAGCATATTGCCAATTACACGGAATTCGACAATAATATCTCTAATTTTTCAGACATTTCATCTGGATTCACGAATAGCAAAGATTCTACTAAAGGTCGAGTTACCTCTTTCATCATTTTTAATATATTTTGATATTGTTTAAGTTGTTTCATTTTATTTTCATTTATTTGTTTTTTTTATAATTACCTATTCTTATTGCAGCACTCAATGATCCTCTAATCTTCTTTATTTTTTTTTAAACTTTTTCTAAAGTTTCCTCGCTTATCTCTATTTGCTTATCAGAATCTTCATTTTTCATAATTTCATTTGGTATCATTAAATAAAACTCATCCATAACATTTTTATCCAAATCTTTGTCTAAATTTAATTTTATAATATCTGTCGATGTGCTTGAGAAACATCATTTTCTTCTTCATTGATTTCAGACACTCCTTGAAGATACTTTATCATACGATATTCAATAGTTGAAATAATTTGGTTTAATTTATTGTCTCCTCTTTCTTTAATTGCTTTCACTGATTCTTTACTTTCTTTTATCAGAGGATCTTGAAACTTTTCAATTGCTTCTGCACCTAAGTGTTCTTTTATTTTATTCTGTTGAATCTGTTTTTTAAGTTTTGCTCTCATTTCTAAAATGCTTTTGATTATTTCTGTTTCTTTTTACATTACTAATAAAAAATACGAAAAGTCGAAAACACGAAAAGTTGAAAACATGAAATTTTGAAAAAAGAAAAAGTCGAAAATAACAAAAAATTTGAAAAAACGAAAAGTTGAAAAAACGTAATTTTCACTACAATAAATGTATTTTGGTCCTGCTGATATCAAAGAACAGTAATACATAGATATCAAAAAAGCACCCCAATGGCCATTTAAACATTTAAACATAGGACCATCAGGTGGTGTTAAAACGAGAATGACGTTTTTTTTAACCACGTAATATTTATATTTTGATAAATTATTCGTTTTTGCAAAAGATGTTGACTAACCAATATACATCCGTTTAAAAAATATTTATGAACTGATGTATGATTGCATGTGTGATGGTTGTGTCTGTTTTTTTCAGCAGTTCCCCAAAACATTTTTGATGACTATATAACAGAAAATCCAATTTAATATTCTCGATTTATTTATCAGAGGAATAAAGAAAAAGCTTCACTAACGTATCTTGCTCAATCTTATTACAGAATATCTAAGATAATACATGAACAACGTGATTACATTTCTTTATTCCGTTCAAGTCAAGAAAAGATATGAATTTATTTTAAAAGAATGTCCCTGTTGTGAGAATATGAAGAAGCTCTATCGATCCATCACATCAAAACCTTATCACTTCTTCACTTTAGATTTTAAAAATCCTAATATGAAATACAGAGATAATTTTGATGTAATAAATTAATCCATATATTACTAGAAGCAAAAAAAATGTGGGCTTCTAGAATGTTAATGGATAAAAGAAATGTGGATAAAGAATATTTTAATGATAAAGTGTCAGAGTAAAAAAAAATAGTACACAACTATGAAAAGAAATAAGACACTTAGAAGATCTAATAGCAAATACTGCTAATATGGCATATGTTAATAAGAAACAATATGTCAAAGATGAAATTAATCCGATACAGGCAAAGTTGACTTTTAGGAACTGCAAGCACTGCATGCACTGCAGTGAACCATCCCTCAGAGATACCCAAATGAACAATTCATTTATAGCAACTGTTTCGTATCCATCCTACAGTGAAGCGTCGCTCAAAAACGCCACTGTTGACCCATAATTTCGCAGCATTTTACTCTGAAGTTACTAATTACTATAAGTAATAAAGTTTACTTATAATTCGTAAATATTTAACGATATACAATTAATGTGTTTGAAACGCTTAGTATAAGAATTTACAAAATTATTACTAATTAATAAGTGATTTAAACATTTGATTAATTAAAAAATATTACTAAATTGCAAAAAAAAGTACCTGTATCACATAAATGAATTCTGTATATACATTGTCGCGATCTGCATATCGTAGGTAATACTAGGTCGCGATCTGTTTGTTTGTGATTTGTTTGAAGTAGGATCCAGCAACAACCTCACCGGTCAAAACTCCTAGAGTAAAACACAGATGGGGACATATCCTACAAATAAACCTTAATGTTTATCTGAGTTTTTTATAACTTATACATTATTTTATCGAATTATTTGAAAAATATCTGGGTTTTTAATCAGAATTTACTAGAGTTTTTTTTCGTATTTGGGGGGGGGGTCTTTTTAATGTATTTTCTAATATTAATTTAAAGAATTAATTAATTGGTAATGGCATTGGCATAAAATTTATACTACATATTTTCATTATTGTAGTGCATCCGGGTGGATATGACACTAAATTTAAATGATAAATGAAAAATTAAGCCAACAATGGCTTAATTGCTCAGAGCTTCACAATCCCAGACTGAAATTTTCTTTTTTTTTTCCTATTCATTTATTATTTATTTAAACGCATTTAACATCCGTATTTTAACATTTTAACATCTGAGGCATCGTGTTTAAATTAATCCTCTCAGACCACTCATCCATCAGCTTTTCTTTAATAAATTTGATACTTGGGGTTTTTTGTTACTGTTTACATATGTGGTGGCTATGCAATGACCTATCCATTATCATAATTATTTTTATATTTGTGGTGTAAGACCGTGTGTCAGAATGTAAAATTATTCCAAATGTACGAATAACTCTCGTATTAAGAACAATAACCAGCGTTAAAGAAAATTATTTTAGGAAACATTTTTAATCCCTACCCCCACCCACGGTAAACAATACAAGAAAAAAACTTAAATAAATTTTTGGAAAACTCGATAAAAATGATCTAACAATTATTAAAATATAATATAAAAATTAAGGCTTCATTTGGAAGTTATGTCCTCTTATGTTTTTACCACAGGTTTTATCTCAGGGAGTTATGTACCTGTGGCGACCCGCCCCTCTAAGACTTTATGTTGTTCTAAGACTTTTAAAGAACAATCATAATTCTTGATAAAGATTATTAACAGTTTGGGGATGATTTTATAGCTTTTGTTATAAAAACGGTTCATAATTGAAACCATTGGAATTGTTAAACAATACGTTCGAGAAGTTGAGGTATTTTATTTCCAGAATTGTTTGACAACGGCATTAATTTACAGTTAGCTCTGTTGAGTGGAGTCGAGAGAGATCGTCTTTTCACCTTGAAACCCCCCCTCCTCCTCGATAGCGAGCTCTGTGCCGTATCTTTCAATTCTTGAGCACCTATTAAATTGTTTAACCAATCAACGATGATTATTCTATCGTCAGTGAGCGGCGTCTCTTTACAATTTTTAGAGAGACTGAAAAATCAATTCTGATTGAGATGTTGAGAAGAAGCAGTTGATGGCGAGATCTTCAGAGAGTCTGACGTTGTGTGAGTTTGTACAGAAAGATGGAGGAAGAGGAGACGAACCACGGAAAAGTCGTATAATGTTGTTATAGAGTGAAACACCTTCACAAAAACTACCTTTAGATAGAAACAGTTTTATTACCCTTACAAAAGAACCAATAAAAATGAATGTTATTATTATGATTATTGTTATAACTTAAGCCAATGTTAGTTAACAATACTTTCGCGGAGCCCGACGGAAGAAGAAGTTAAGCCACCCCCCGCCACTCACCGCAGCAAGCGACGAGCGACGACGGAGTCATCGAGAAGAAAGGGTAATGATGCACATCCTTTTCTCATTCTCTTTTATATCACAAAGGTCACAGAACATAATGATTTGTAAATATAGTAAATTGTGGGAAATCTTTTCTATTTAACTTTCATTTAAGAAGTGAATAATTTATCAGTTAATTACGCTTGATATTATGAATACAGTGCCTAAGATAATTAATTTGTAAAATAATAAAAAGATTCTAAGAGCTCTTGAGAAATATAATAACATTAAATTAAAAGTTTAAAGAAGTTAATCTTTAACTAGAGTGAAAAAGTAGATTTCAGATATTACTATTATTCAATGATGGAGAATCTAATGTAAAGAGTATAATAACTTGACAACTCATTTAATAACTTACCTGTGAAGATAGTATAATTTTATTGACTTTGTATTATATTTTTATTAAAGAATAAATGTGTGTCTATACTTAAACCTTCTGTTTCCCTGGTCTTTCTCCAAACCTCTTTTTATAAACCTCGGTGAACTTTCACGACCGGGTCGAACCAAAACGAACCTCGGCTACCCGTTTATTTCTACAAACGGAAGGACGGACCAGACTCTGATTAAAATTGGTGTTCTTTTTAATGGCGCAGACGACTGCATTAGTTAGGGTCTGGGACCCGTACATACCTGTGTTTTCACTCTCGGCATTTTTTCCTCCCTTTCTAATAGTAATTAGTAAATTCAGAGTAAAATGCTGCGAAATTATGGGTCAAGACTGAGTGATGCTTCACTATAGGGCAGATGCGAAACAGTTGCTATGAATGACTTATTCATTTGGGTGTCTCTGAGGGATGCCTCACTGCAGTGCACGTAGTGCTCGCAGTTCCTAAAGCTCAACTTTGACCTTAATGAACAATTAAAATCTATCATTAAATACCCTTTAAAAGGTGGGTATATTTCTTTAGGTAAAAGATATCGATTTATGGGAAGTGGTGATATTCCCGAACAAGAATTAGATTCGAATACTCTAGCTCCTATGAAATACATACTATGTCTGGATATAGACAAACTTTATATCGCAAAGAATAAGAAATCTATAGAAAATAAAGACGTGGTCACTGTAAAAATTTTTTTAGATATTTTCGGAAATATTAGGAAAGTTCAATTTTGATTATGATGTATTGGGCGATTTTTGTATGCATAACCAAACGTTCTTTATGATTTGAAACAAAGATGTGTCGTTTTAAGAAAAACTTCTTCACAGAAAAAAAATAAATTCACATTGAAGTCTGGAATACCCTTTATTAAATTGAAAATGGAGAAGATTTCATTTTCAAAGAGAATTGTACGTTTAGAATAACTTTAATGCTTTAGAAAACTGCGCAATGTTTTTTGAATATTATAGTACAAAAACATAATATATTCATTTTAATATGAAAGAATAATTGCATCATTCTAATGAATAGAATTAAAAAACGAGTTGTTACATCGAAACTGAAGATAGTGCTGTAGGTCTTATATGAAATTTAGAGAAATAATCTTCTAAATAAATGGAAGAATATTTAAATAAAAAGAAATACGTGTACAGAAGATCTTATAAATATTTTCAAAAAGTAGACAGTGCATTAACAATGACTGAATTTTTATTTAGTGCTGGTGGATAATCTGCATACTTTTATGTACGATTAGGTGCTGGACTACTAGAAGTGTTAAGAATACCAAAAAAAATTTAAGAGATCGTAAGCATTTAAAATGGCTGCTATATTTTATTGTGATTTGGAGACAATTTAAAGCCCATCTTATCAAAGAAGAAGAAAAATATTTAAAACTGATGAAGTTAAATGGATAATCACTGATGTAAGTTGATGGAGTAATTTTTTACTATATAAATGAAAGTGATTAAAACAAACATTCCGTGTGCAAAGCAAATTTATTGTGTAAAAGAGCAAAGGAAAATGAATAATGCGGACTGTACATTAGTTCAAATGGATAATGGTAATTTGCAACTTCAAGCGATTTGTTCACATTGTGAAACAAAAGTAGTCTTATTTCTGTAGAGGATGGACAAAAATTAGCACAAATAGGTGGATTTCTACCATTATTAGCACCACCTTTATCACCAGCTAGCATGAGCTCTTAAAAGTGGGGTTATAACAAATCCATTAATCAAGAAATTAATAGAATTAGCATCTGTAATTAAAAAAGAACAAGAAGGTGGTACTATTGCATTACAATTATCCAAACTTCTAGCAGTTAGAAAAATAATCTGTGAACACCATAGAGTACAAAGAGGTGGAATTCTACCGTTTTTAGCACCATTTATACCAGCTCTTATTGTTGGTGCAAAAGCAGTAGGCATTGGTTCTCTTATCACAGAAGGCACACATGTACATGATAAAATTGCTGAAACAGGAATATATCTCCCTAAAAGGACAGGAAAAAGTATATATTCTCCCATTAAATATGAATATAGTATTCTTTAATATCCTGAATATATTAAACCTGAATATGGAATAGTGGGAAGAAAAAGATGCGTTATAGGAAGAGGAGTATATCTTCCTACTATATAGAAAGTGATATTAAGATGAAACATGTAAAAAAATTAAGAGATGCATTCGCAATCGATCAACTTCCTAAAAAATAAAGTTAAACGAGTCCGATCTGGAATAGTGAATTATCAAACTTCGAACGAACCTGGAATTCATTGGGTAGCTTATTTTAATAACGATTTTTTGATAGTTACTGTCTACCATCATCTGAAGAAATAATAAAGTATATTAAAACGAGATATCCCAAAGTTGTCCATAACTACTCACTGTAATCATCATGCACTTTTATCTTTTAATCAATTTATAAAATATATACAGACTGTTAGAATAAGTAAATTAATAAGGACGAGAAATTTTAATAATTGTTTATGTATGAACTGGTTTAAAGATAATATTATAATGCGAAAGAGTGTAAGGGGCAGACTTAATTGCCCAAAAAACTTTGTTAAGTGCCATTTTTCCCTATAGTGCCATACAAGAATGGAATTTATTGCCGGACAAGCTAAGAATTTTATGCATCGATTGTAAAGATATAAGATGTGGCAACCAATATAAACATTTTAATAATGGTGTAATAAATTATATTATAAAATAGTTATATATTTGTATATGTTATATTGTACATACTGCTGTGTGGTGAATAAAGAATAATAATAATTCAACTCAGTATAAAAAATAATTCTGTCTTATGCAGTTATTATTGCATGGATTTAATCAAAAAGAGAACGAGAGGACTTTCCTTTTATGATATTGTGTATTCCTTTTCATCAACAGCCCACCAAGTACAACGAAAATAAAAATTTTAAATACACAAAATGAGAAACAAAGTAAATATAATTGAAGAAATTCAATAACTTGCTAGAAAAAATTATGATAGAACAAAAGAAATTATTCTAGGAATAAACGAGCTAATTTAGTTGAAATGGATACGGGGTATTTAAAAGGAATATTGAAACAAAACAAAAGATATAAATACAAATTAAATGTTATCAATAAGTTTTGTAAAGTGGCCTAGTCTATTCTAGTGAAAGTGAAAACTGGTAAAATAATAACTGAAGCTTTTAAAAGTATTTTAAAACATGTTAAACTAAAATATTTACAAACAGATACAGGAAAGAATTTTATAACAGAATTTCAAGATATATCATGAGAGCATGACATATTTCATTATTCGACATACATCAATAAAAAATCTTCTATAATGGAAAGATTTATTCATACATTAAAAACGTGGATTGAAATTTCTAAATGAGGCAAATACAAATGGATTGTTAATTTAAATGATTGTAAGGTTTTGAGAATTAATTAGCTAGAATTTGAATATTCAGATT
>JAHWFO010074394.1:105873-174761 GCA_023313115.1 Rhysida immarginata | reverse complement strand
TAATCTGAATATTCAAATTCTAGCTAATTAATTCTCAAAACCTTACATGATTTAGTTAGATGATTATAATAAGATGACTCACAGAACCATAAAAATGAAACCTATTGAGGTGAATAAGAAAAAAAGAGTTATTGATTATTAGCATCTATATAGATGAACGATTATATATTAAGAGAAGGACGAGACACAAGAACCCTGGAATACAATAAATAATAGTTATTAATTAAAAATACAAGTTAAATAAAAAAATAAGATATAATAAACAAAAATAATTAATCAAAATCAAAATAAAAAGCTGACGTTTCAGATAGAGAATATCCTTTATCAAAGCAAAAAAAGGATAATTCTTTAAAATTTACCAAACAGGATCTAATTTATAATACCAAACATCAATCTCTAAAATTCTCAAATACACCAGTTAACAATAAAAAATTTAATTTCAAATAGAGGTCGTGTCATTCTCCTAAATTTTTAATTTTAAAAGAATTACAGATTTTTTGTGCATAATCATACTCAGACGAACTTATACTTTCTTTTGTGAGTGAGGAGTAGAATTGTTTCTGAGAATCTTTCGAGTGAGTCCATGTGCTCGTAAGGATAAACACTTCTTCTAATTATTTTTGATCCATCTTTTCTAAATAAAATATTGAGTTCGTTATTGCTATAAGTCTTATTTGATTCTCTCAGTTGCTTTGGTTCTTGATTCATTGATGTCATATCTAAACTATTTGCTAAAAATCTAAAAGAATCTCTAAATCTCAATTCAATGGTCTCCTTATCACCTGTTCTTAAAACTTTACTATAAGATATGTATTTCCCTTCATTATCACGAATATGCTTCAGTGATAGGCATGGTCTCCGGTTCGAATCCGGGTCGCGAAATTTTTCCTTCCCTTTTCAATTTAATAATTGGTTTAAACTCTTTATCCAACAATAAAGATTATTCGTTTTATCTCCAAAGTATAACAGATCAATCTTTACTTCATATTCCTGGTTCTTGTTATGATATAATGCATGAATGGTTTTCCCTACATAACTAAACACAGTAATATTCATTTTACTCTGTGTTTCAAATTTAGGAATATCTTGAATCTTAACTAGAAACTCGATTCCATTAAAGTTCAGCTCACTACTATATTCTGACCTATTATAATTTGATAGTCTTTCTATATGATCGTTTGCCTGATAGTCTTCATCCAAAACATTCATTATCATTATTTTTAATGTTAATACATGCTTTCTTATCTCGAATCCACTTTTAACGTTTTACAAAGTTTCTTCCACGTAACTTTGTTGATATCGATTCTTAAATGGTTTACTGTGTTTAATGTCCAATTCAAAACTTTTGCTTCTAATTCTTAACATCTTGAAATAAATAAATTGTTTCGATCATTCCAATACTGTTCTAGATCATCTGCTTCTCTTAAAATAACATTTTTAACTGAAACATAATTATCATTATCTCCCGTTTTTTTAAGCTGCATTCCATTTCAAAATTGATTTTGATATTTTTATGAAGACATAATGCATTTTGAATAATATGGATTGCTTTTTCTTTTATTAAGTCCATATAACTGTCAATACCTAAACCTCTTTTTTGATTATTATGTTGATTGGTTTATAATTGTCACAAAATTTCGTGACGAGCGCCAGCTTAAGCGAGTCGGGAGCCTCGAAACTGACACTCAATAGCTGCCAGCATAGAGCAGCGCCAGCGGACGCATATTGAAAGCCAGACTGCTTCTAAGGCGTGTAAACGGATGTGCCGTAGAAATAAGAAGACATGTTATGGTGCTGGTGTTGAAAAATCAAGAGCGGCGGGAGTTTTGAGAAACGGAGGAGAAAGGAGAGAGAAGAGCGAGCTTTTGGATGGACAGGAGACTTGCTCCGTAAAAAGAGATAACGAGCGTTCTCCTTATTGATAGACATTGGTCGAGACGCAAGCTTTCACAGGAAAACGAGTGAAAGGCTCAGCGAGAACTGCCTTCTGTTCGCGGACAAGCATCGGCAGCGAGGGTCAGCTGAAGGCGGCCGAGCGTGCGGACTGCAGCGCTAATTCTTCACTATCTTCTGTAAAAGTGGAGTACAACGAGGTTTCGCAGCGAGAAGTTAACGACTTCCATCAACGCCGACAACTCGCCGAGGTTTTTGCCAGTCAGCCAAGACTTTTGCAGCGAGACAGTGGGATCCAGACTGACAACGTGGCGTTTTCTTCAAGAGCATGCCACCCAGCCAAGTGCAGCAACCTAAAACTTTTGCCAGCCTGCTAGTTACATTGGAGTTATCTTCGAGTTCACCTTTAGCAACGAGTGCATTTTTCGCCCTGGTGTATGCGACTCAAAGGGCCAGCTGCGTGTTGGGTTACGCACTAGGCATACCTCAGGTTCCGTTATCATGGGCACGATTTTGTGATCTGCTTATCAATGCTTTCTCTGGTGGGCAAACCCAAATGACTTGTCGAGTCGACCTATACAAGCTAAGGCTACGGGGAAATCGAGTAAGTGAATTCATTACGAAATTCCGCCATCTCACTAACGGATTGGTCGAATCGTCCCAATCAGAGAAACTTTTCTTTTTAATTCAAGGGCTCCCCGAAAAAGTAGGGGTTCAAATTAAAATGAAGTCTGATATGTCACTAGAGGAAGCTATAAACTTTGTGGAAAAATACTACAAAGCAAAAGTGCAGAATATGGGGGTCCAATCCCCATGCAACTGGATGCTCTGGTAGAAAGAAGGCCTGACCTGCGCTCCAGAAAACCAAAGGTCAAAAGAGAAATGAAGTGCTTTTGCTGCAGCAAAGTGGGACACTTTAGGCGTGCTTGTCCCGATAGGGACAAGTCCGAGCCTCAGGAGCAGATCAATATTATACATATGGATACACGCAATGAATTATGCGTGGTACAGCTATCAATTAAAGGCAAATTATGTAAGGCTCTAGGGGACACAGGGGCCCTAGTGAATTACATCGACGATCGTCTGGCTAAGGAGTTACAATAAAAAATAACCGACATTTAAAGCCATCTTTCGCCAATGGGCACTCTACCGACATAAAGGGAGCGGCCGAGTACGTAAATGTAAAAAGTGGCTGCTATGAAGACAAAATTAACTGCAATATAGTGCGCATCGGCAAATATCATGTGATTCTTGGAATGCAATGGATCCAGAGTCACCATGCCCAACTCTGTCCAAGGGCAAGAAATGCTGGCTACTGCAATGGCGGGAACAGGTCCTCAACCTCATATCAGGCAGCGAATTGTGCCACATCGTATCACAGCAACTGGAGGTACCAATTTTCGCTATTTTTGGGCGGCTGGTAGATAAGGAATCTGGCAATAATCAATTATCTATCCATCCTTCCTTCCAGGCATTAATTAAGGAGTACGAGCAGTTATTTCAGGAGGAGTTGCCTAAGGGCTTGCCTCCACGGCAGGCTACACAGCACGAAATCAACTTAGAGCAGTCCTTCCAACCATTGTACCCTTTATCCAAGGATGAGGAGAGGGAGTTGGAAAAACAAATCAACGAGCTGCTAAGTAAGCATTTAATAAAACCTTCTACCTTCTCCTTTTTCTCTACGGTGTTGTTTGTGGTGAAAAAAGATGGGAAGCTACGAATGTGCGTGGATTATCGTAAATTAAACAAACTTACATTCGCCAACAATTATGTGATACCATGCACAGACTCCTTATTTGATAAGCTTGCAGGAGCCAAATTCTTTACTAAACTGGGCATACTGCAGGCATACCATCAAATAAGGGTTAAAGCTTCCCATAGTAAGTTCACCTCATTCAAAACACCTTTCGGTTCCTTTAAATTTAAGGTGATGCCGTTTGGTCTAAAGGGAACTGCTTCTACATTTACCAAGACCATGAATTAGGCACTTTGGGGTCTTGTCAATCGTGAAGCGATTGTATACTTCGACGATGTGCTAGTATTCGCGCCATCGTTGTGGCTCTTACGCAAACGCACAGAGCACGTGCTCCAGAGGCTCAAGCGGCATCGCTTTTATTTGAAAATATCCAAGTGCGCTTTTGGGGTCCAAAGAGTCGACTATTTGGGATTCTCATTTTCTACAAAAAGCAGGGAGTGTGAGGAGCAGCTAACCAAAGCCATAAAGGAGTGGCCAAGGCCCACGAACTTTCGTCAACTCAGAGGGTTCTTGGGCACTGCCCAGTTCTACCGGAATTTTATTTCAAGGTATGCCCAAATTTCCATCCCATTGTTTGACCTGTTACAGAAAGATCAACCTTTTCGGTGGGGGTCCCAGCAACAAAATGCGTTCGAAACATTAAAACAATGCTTTATGGATCCTCTCATTTTAAAAAGTTTTGACTCCGCGAGGCCACTTCATATTTTGTGCGATGCATCCGAGGATGCTATTGGAGCAGTGGCCATGCAACAATATAAAGGCAAGTTAATGCCAATAGCATTTGTGTCTAGCTGATTTAGAGTTAACGAGAGGGTGCAATCAACATATGCCAAGGAACTGCTGGTGGTTGCGCATGTGGCTCGTTACTGGCGGCATTACCTCCAGCAGATATACTCTACTATCTATTCCAACAACCAATCAGTGGCTCACCTGCTTACGCAGCCAAACTGTCAAGGTTGCAGGCCATGGTGCTCCAATACGTCCTTGACTTTGACGTTGAACTAAAAATATAATATATATAAAACATATAACATATATAAAACCTCCCAGAATTTTATTGCTGACGCTTTGTCGCGGTATTTCCCCAGAGTTACACATACAAATAAGTTTAGAAGGGTAAATCCGCAACAGGCGGGGGGGGGGGGCAGGATGTCACGAAATTTCGGGAGTCTCGAAACTGAAAATAGCACCAGCTTAAGTGAGTCGGGAGCCTCGAAACTGAAACTCAATAGCTGCCAGCATAGAGCAGTGCCAGCTATTGAGGGTGAGTGGACACATATTGAAAGCCAGGCTGCTTCTAAGACAGATAAATGGAAACGCCATAGAAATAAGAGGACATCTTATGGTGCTGGCGTTGAAAAATCAAGAGCGGCGGGAGTTTTGAGAAACGGAGGAGAAAGGAGGAGAGCGAGCTTTTGCATGGACCGGAGACTTGCTCCGTAAAAAGAGATAACGAGTGTTCTCCTGATTGAAAGACGGTGGTCGAGACGCGAGCTTTCACAGGAAACCGAGTTAAAGGCTCAGCGAGAACGGCCTTCTCTTCGCGGAAAAGGATCAGCGGCGAGGGTCAGCTGAAGGCGTTCCTGCATGGACTGCAGCGCTAATTCTTCACTATCTTCTGTAGATGTGGAATGCTACGAGGTTCCGCAGAGAGAAGTTAACGACGGGGCATCGTTCCACAACGCCGACAACACGCCAAGGTTTTGGCCAGTCAGCCAAGACTCTTTTGCAGCGAGTCAGTGGCTTCCAGACCGACAACGTGGCATTTTCTTCATGAGCACACCACCCAGCCAAGTGCAGCAGCCTAAAAGGTTCGCCAGCCTGCTAGTTACACTGGACTTATCTTCGAGTTCACCTTTATGAACGAGTGAATTCTTCGCCCTCGTGTATGCGACTCTGGTGCCAAGAGAACTTTTTCATGCCCAATCCAACGTTCCCGTGACGACAAAATGATTCTCCATCGAGCTATACGACGTAGTTTTGCCCTGGGGACCTCAAGCACTGGCCGAGGAGGATTTGGGCGCACTCTTCCCAATATGTTAAGGTGAGCACCCTCTCTAGCATAAAATGGCAATTAGTCTGTTTCTCTCTCCCAAAAGCAGCTCAAAGCTTATTTTATTGAAGTGTTAAGCCAATGCGTAGTTTAGCTAAGGTGCTAGCTCATATTAATTGCGCATTTTTCTTTCTATTTTTTCTTTTAGAAAATGAGCACTCTGCCAGTCCTTAAACGCCTTGTGAGTAGCCGCTCTCCATGGTGGTTAACGTAGAAGCCCATAAGCTGATAATGCCTCAAGCTTTTACGGTTATCCCATTAAGATTTATTTTGCCAATTGATTTCCTCAATAGGAAAGTGATATTATTTTAGAAATTGCTATTCAGCATATAACTTTGTTAGTTATAAATATATTTTTTGTTATAATATAACGGAATTAATCTTAAATAGCTTCGTTAAGTCAATTTTTCCTGATCATTATATTGCAAGCTGTAATTTTTGTACCTGAAAAACATTTTATGGCACCCTCGTGATAGAGGGAGTCTGGTTCCTAATTTTATTTATCTTTTAATAAAATTATATTTTTTTTTCACGAATAAATATAGCTGTGTCGCATCATTTAATGATTTTGCATGCTTCCACTATTCTTACCAAATCTTTAAATAATTTATCCATGACAAAAATCTTTCTTTTATTACAACATCTACTACAATAAAATAGGATTCTAGGTAATGTTGCACTTTATCTAATGTCATTCGAGTTTTTGTAATGTTATTTCTCACAACTCCCACACTAAATCTTCTTTACTCGTAGAGTTTTCTAAACTCCAACTTCTATTTTCATTTTTTCATCATCTAATATCTTGCATATTAAAATATCCTTATTTAAATATTTTTTTCTTTATATGATATCTTGCCTTCACAGCATATTTCACGCTGTTCTAGCTTTCTTTTAGACCTGAGTTCTCGCTACATTTATTAAGGAAGAACATTTTAAAGCTTGAACACATTCAAAGGGGAAAGCACGGTGTTACCCGCTGTCCGGGATGCCGGATTTGGGGCCATCTCCAATGGCATGGACGCGTTACCCACCTTAGTGGTCCTGAAGTAACATATTATACCCTAATATGATCGTTTGTGTCTGTTTACCCATCAATCCTAACAATCTGAATGGGATTATTCACTACTTCACAATCTGTTGTTGCAATTCACCCTCTGCTCTCGATGTCTTAAAGTGAATCTTGGTCATTCATCAGTTTGTGCGGTCCAACAGTTGCCATTTCTTCTTTGACTGCTCACCACTTGGTCACCAGTATCTCAGATTGTGCTACTGAAACCAATACGCACTCAGCAAAGGGACTGCATCCCCTGTCACCTTTCCACTCAATAGTCACACCTTCTCAATAGTCTGCTACCTGTCCATTATCTCTAATTAGTGCTCATTTTTAAAGAGTTTAAACAAATGTTAATTTCTAAGAACTATCTATTCTAACAAAAGCTGGAAAAATAGAATTCCATGAATGCACCTGTCATTGCATGGGATAATTACAGTTACAGGTAAACAGAACAAACTCAAGAAGTTAAATATAATATCAAATTGATTTTCAGAAATTCTACAATTTCTTGCTCTAGATGAAGCTCCCATTGTTCAGACGCCTGGATAACTTTTTTTCTTCTCTGAAAAATATTCATTCATTCCTTCGGTGGCATTTTGATAGGTAATGTATTCTTTGAACGATTATTAAAGAGCATAATACAGCATGCTTGTTGATTTGAAGGGCAGAGTTGATTTATGCTTTGTTATCAGTAATGTCATTAACTATCACCCAAGTGGAGGTACTGCTACCTCTATCACCTTTCCACTCTTTCTGAATAGTCTCCTAACTTTCCGTTATCTCCAATTACTTAACATTTTTAAATTTTTTCAAGAAAATGTTAAATTCTAAGAATTATCAATTCTAAGAAAAACCCAAACAAAAGGAATTCTATAATTGTTACAAATAAGGTTTGTTTTATAATTCGCACAGGTGGAATGAATCTTCATTACATGGCTTAATCAACCTTTGTTATCTGCACAAATTTTGTTGCATAATGGTACCATGGTTGAATAATGGTGTATTGCATGATAATACCGTTGTTATTGCAAACTTTGCCTTGCATTGTTGGTCATATGATACCTTTTATTGGTATGCCTTGCCATCTTCATGATTATCAGTTTATTTTCTATAATTTTTATGTTTTAGAAATCCAAGATAGACAGTGACTTTCCTCATGCTTTGAAGATCAAGTGTGCAAACTTTAATCAAGATCGGTTTAGATACACACAAACAAACATTCTTCTTTATATATAGGGAGCATTTGTGCTGGACAAACCCAACCTTCGTACGTGGCAACAAGGGAGGGTGGACTCGTTAGAGGTCAGAAAAAAAACAAACATACACCTAGTGTGCTTCGGTTTACTAATGACTTTAATATTTATCTAAACATTGCTCAAACAAATTGGAAATATTCTAATATCAATAAAATAATTAATAACTTATTACAAATCTGGGGCCCCTTAACAAAGTTAACAACAATATCTAAAAGATTGGCATAAACATAATGCACTTGCCGTATTGAGTACTGTGTTTGGTTCATATAAGTGACCTGCTATTACGTAGAGTGGCCCAGATATGCTAGCTATCCCCGTTTGACTGATCCTGTTATGGCTAACAGCTATATAAACAACGAACGCAAAAGTCGTGTACCCCTTTTAAATGAGGGAGGGATACGGTAACCCTGGGAAAGCAATACCAGTATATAGCTTATTTAATTAGCTATATACCTTATTTTTCCTTTACTGGGGTTTATAGCTGCCGTGTATACCTGTCCAAACCACTATTTTTACGCTTAATTATCACTGTGATGATCACTTATATAAATAGCTTTATAATTATTCATATTTACTAGTACAGACAAGACTAAATTATTAGACTTTCTTTTAAGAATAATAAAGTTCAATTTAATATTAGCTTAATAACCGTCCTATCAGTTTTTATCCTTGTTTAACTATAAAGCAGCATGCTTTTCTACACAAGTTCTTATACAGGGAGCGTTCACTTAATAGGTTTTGACCTTTTGCTCGCGTACACTAAAGGCACATAAAAAAATAGTTCTGCGAACTTGGACTCAAAATCTTCGTTAGTGACTTTTATTGATTTATGTCCAATCTTGAACTTGTTAAAACGTTATTTTACGCTGCATCGAATATAATTTAAACGATCTCACCGCTCTCATTGGCAAGGTGTTTTCTCAGCTGACAAAAGAGCATTCACATCGTTATATGTTGTAAAATACGACTCGTGCAGATTCGCCTCCTCGTTATTGATACAAAATGACATCTTATTGTGGGTTCAGACGTTTTTTTTTTATTAAAACAATCTGCTGCCACTGCCGATGCTCATACTTTATTTTTTTATCGCTATCGAAAAAGGGTTTTTCGAACTCGCCATTTTTAAATCTCAAGCACGATAGCTTCCGCGCATCATTCAGCACCCACTCAGCAACATGTCCGTCGCTGAAGCTTGTCGCTTAACAACTACAAAAACTTAACAATACTACCGAAGTTTAGAAAGGTTGCATCTTTATCGAGAATTTCTCCCCGTTACAAAAAAGCCCAGCCTCTCTGGCTATGGCATTGTTGTAAAAGAGGGAAACCTTAGTCTCTGAACAACAATAACCCGGTTTTTAAAAACGATAATTTTCGTTACAATAGTCAAAATATTTAACGATGCACACTCATTTCTACAATGAACGAAATACAATCATGCAAATTAATCATGCACGCTAACACTTATAACAACCAACACTATACACGCAATCCACACATACACACACACGCACACACACCCATGCACGCACGCATCACACCCATCAGACGAAACACACACTGATCCTCAGTCACACATTCATAAAGAAATGAGCCGTAGTCTGGAATGTACAAACCGGTGACAGAACGGTGATATCGTAACAAAGAGTGGTTCCAACAAGAGCGCAGAAGTTCATAGCTCACCACTAGAGTGTGACGGTGGAAGTACACCACTATACAAAGGAAGCAGAAGCAAGCGTCAATCGTCCAGTGGTCATTCTGCGTTGTATAAGATGGCCTCCTTTTGATAGACTTCCTGCAGCATGGGACAACAGGGAATGCCCAGCGTTACTCACAAACATTGACCATCATTCGCCAAGCAGTCAAATCGAAACGACCAGGTAAGCTCACCCGTAGGATCACTCTGCTCCAGGAAAATGCATTACCTCATACGGCCAACACAATCACGGCACTCTTGCAGAAATTCAAGTGGGAGGTTTTTGGTCACCCTACATACAGTCTAGATCTCTTTCTCTGTGATTACGCCATTTTTGGTCCCCTAAAAAGGCTCTGAGGGGCAAACGATTCACCTCTGATGCAGTACGTACGGAACTGATTCACAACGTAGCCCTGGGAATTTTACAAGACTTTCCAGCCGCGAGAATTTTACAATACTTCTGACATACAGGTAGTGATTTCTGTTCCTAGGCCTCCAGCTCGTTTCTTTTTGAATGCTCCTTATATACACTGTCATGTCAATGAATTATGACCAACACCCCTTCAAGGCACACGCATAGTTCACCCCAACAACGATTATACATTGCAAAATTTGCATAACAGGGTGAGAAAGCTTTAAACCTGGTGCATCAAACGGCAGGTGCACGAGCCTTAAGATGGGTAAACGTCCGGATTTAATGGACATACAAAAAGGGATGATAATAGGCTATCGAAGCAAGGGTAGCATCCTCTCTGAAACGACGCGATTTTAGAACGCGATTTATAGTGAAGGTGTACAAATCGACAGCAGGGACAAAAATCGCGTCCCAATGCCATCACTGTAAAGGGTCTCGAGCCATCGACCAACGGGGTGAGTGGCGCCTATGACGATTTGTGAAAGGTGACAGGATTCAACAATGGTGCCAACAGATGTGTATCCGACACTACCGTTGAACGCACCCTGCTACGGATGGGCCTGAACAGGGGTCATTGTCAATGATGCCTAGACTTTGCACGTGAGCACCGCCATTGGACCACAGATGAGTGGGCTAAGATCGCCTTCTCCAACGACTCAAAGTTTTTGCTCCATAAGATTGACGGGTGATGGCGAGTGTATCGTGAACGCCATGAAAAGAGACTGCATGAGGATATTGTGGGCCAGAAACAGGCTGGAAGCGTGTGGGGGATCTTCTGTTGGAAGCAGTTAGCTCCACTGATTCATCTAGAGGGCAATTTGAATGCCTGTGGCTATCTGTCAATCGTAGCTGACCAGGTGCACCCATACATGCTCACGATGTTCCCCCAATGTGATGTGTGTTCCAGTAGGACAATGCACCCTGCCACAAGGCACGTCTCCTTATGGATTGTTTCGAGGAACACTCTACTGACTTTCGAGTGCTCCTCTGGCCTGCTAATTCGCTGGACATCAATCCAATCGAACATCTATGGGAGCACCTTGATCGCCATGTACGGCAGCTGGACCCTCCACCTATGACTCTCGAAGCTCTGTGGATCTCTCAAATTAAAGCGGAATGGACTGCCATACCATCGGACACCTACTGCGCACTTTTTGCGTCCATGCCACAACGCCTAGCAGCAGTTATAGCGGTGAAGGGTGGCTACTCCCATTAATAAGCAGGTGGTCATATATATACTAGCAAAAGCACCCGGCGTTGCCGGGGATAATTACAGTTTTAGATAAACTGAGCTACCTCTAAAATTAAATAATAACTCAAATTGGTTTTCAGAAATTCTACAAATTCCAATTGTACACGAAGGTCCTGTTATTCAGATGTTTCCGCAGGCTGGATAAATTTTGTCTTCTGGCCATCGATTTCTTCAGTTGCATATCTATAGATATTAATTATCATGTATTTCTCAAACGATTATAATAGGGTATAACAAAGTGTGCATATTGATTTGATAATTTAAGTTGATGTATGTTTTGTTATCGGTAATAACTTCAACTGTCACCCGAGCAAAGAGATTGCTTCCTATATTGCCTTTCCACTCTTTCCGTATTGTCTGCTAGTTCTCCATTATCTGTAGTAACTGATCAGTAAAAACTATATTCTGGCAGAGGCACCTGGCGTTGCCCAGAATAAATGCAGTCGTTGGTAAATAGAACAACCTGAATGAGTTATTTCTTTGCCTGCTGGAATGTTCAGGAATAATAGATATTTTTTGGAAACTAATGTTCTATCATTGCTTCATCTTGAAAATATTTTTGAATTATCCCTACATCGGTTTTCATGCTAATAATATTTCCCCAGCGTAGATATCGAAATATATGCAAACAATAACTCTCTTCTTGAGTGGCATAGTGTCAGGTATTTAATTCGATTAATTGGCGTAAGTAATAAATTTGAACGGAAGTGCTGAGATGGTTAAAAATTTTAAATAAGCTAGTATATTCCAATTAGTATAAATAATTAAATAAAATAAACAAAGTCAAAATTCTGAATAAGCAAATTCTTTGAACAAATTAACTTTTGATATTCCTACTCTTTTCAGCATTAAGAAACATAGCTTTAAAATTAATTCTTCTGACAGGAGTTAACTTCAAGGTAAGTATAAATAACACAGTGGAATCTTCATCACAATGTGCCATACAAACTACTCTGTTTGTAATAAAACTCCCAGAAGAAAACTGCTAGCAAGAATGCTGGAAACTAGGTCCTGAAGTGCGACTTGGCTGATTGCTCCCTGAAAAACAAATCCGCTTCTGGCTCGAAAAAGGAAACGCAAAATCCTGATTTGCTAATGGAAGGTCGAAGCTAGATTAACTGGAGAGCGGAAGAAATAAGAAAAATATCAAAAAAACAGTTACAGTCTATTAGGTCTCTATTTGTAAGTTTCATATTTAGCCAATAAGCAATTTCACTAAACATATACTCGTTTCACGATAAATTTAATGAAAGAAAATTCCAAAATTCATAGGACAAATAATTATAAACCACTTTAAAATCCTCTATTTAAATAACGGATACTCAATACGCAATTTGTGTACGTGTAATTCCAAGCACTTGTATAGTTTAAATTCCTTAATAGTCTTAGCGTGATGGCTCACTTCGTTAAATAGATAAAAATTTAAATTGAAATACTTCGGAGAATAGTTCTCTTTTTTCCACACTTCACTATACGGAGGTTGGAGCTATTAAGATTTTAACTTTTCAAAGCGCACAGTTAATAATGACCGCATTCCTTTTTTATGACGTTACTAGCAGAGTGACCCGGCGTTTTCCGGGATAATTACACTTGTAGGTAAAGAGAACAATCTTAAAAAATTAAATTATAACTCCCAATCTTCTATCTATATATATAGGATGTTTGTTTGTAGGTTTGTTTCTGGGTTTGTTTGTTTGTTTTTTATACAAATCTAGAGTTTTATTCCGATCTTGATAAAATTTCGTATACATGACCTTTATAGCATGAAGAAGGTCACTGTCAACCTCATATTTCGAAAAAATAATAATTATTTTAAAAAATCAATATTCATGGTTATATCAGGGCATATTAATGAGAAATATCTCATGACCAACAATGCAAGAAAAAGTTTGAGCAACAATAGGTATCAACAATGGTGTCAACACACAATGCATCAACACGATGCAAGGATCAACAATATATGTCTCATGGCCAACAATGCAAGGCAAAGTTTGTGTAATATAGAATTCAATGCATAGAATTCCTGTTATTCAGGCTTTTCTTAGAAAAGAGAATTCTTAGTACATAACAATTTCTTAAAATCTTAAAAATGATCAGTAACTGGAGATAATGATTTAGCAGACTAATGAGAAATTACCTACATTTGATTGGACCGAATATTTTGAATCCAACTGTGTAGACACAAAGGTGACTATTCTTCAAAGCAATATCCAGCAAGCCCTTGAACAAGCAGGTCTTATGATAGATAAAGGAAAGGCGAAAAGACGTCAATGTTACTGGTGGACCCCTAGAATTTGTGCGATTTGGAAGGACAAAAAATATTTTTATGCGCGATACAAACAAACCCCATCTCTAGACAATAAAAGACAACTTGATAAAATAAACCAAATGTTTAAAAAAGAAATTCGATGTGCAAAGCGTGCAAAAATTTGTAGAGCAATTCAAATAAGTTTGACCTATGGAGATGTGTACGATCTCATAGGAGAAATAATCAAACGTTTCCTTTTGAAAGTAGTGCTTCTTACCTGAAATTGATTGACAATCCTAATGCTTATACCATCAAGCAAAATGTCTCAGCTAGACGAGTTGTGAATAGGACCACTCCTGGGTTGCCTTACTTTTCCGTTGGTTACATCGCCACTGTGATTAAACAAAGCAAGAATAAAATCTCCATTAGGGATGGGCCATTAACTATCCTGGTCATAAAAAAATGGGGATCCTTTGGAAACTATTTGCTTCAAGATCTATTGCATAATATTGCAGTGACACAAAAATTTCCGCAAGACATGAAGAAAACACTTATTGTACCTATCTATAAAAAAGGTTTAGTACAGGATATAGCCAACTATAGGCCTATATGTATACTTTCCTCTCTAGCAAAAATAATTGAAAAAATTGTGTGTTCCCAGCTTACCCAGATGCTTTGGTCCAAAATACCCAATAACCAGGCGGGGGGCAGACCTTTAACCCCTACTTATTTTACGATATTATCGATTATTAAATAGTGAAAGACGATAGAGGAAGCACTCCTTTAGCTCCGTGCTGTATTGAGCAAATGGTAAGCAAGTAAATAGAAGAATCGGCAACCGCTAGACTACACAAAGTGATGAATGGCCAATTTTTGCTTCAAGACATCGAAAGAAGAAAGGAAATTGCAACAACATGAAGTGTGCATCTAAAGTAAGATTGCGTGAGTAAAAAATTATTTAGACTAGAAGGCATCCTTGGAGAGGTCAATCCATTGTGAGCCTTTAAAAAATTTTTTTTTGGGTAAATCAAGTCCCGGTATATCACCTAAAATGGATTTTTCTTAGAATGGATTGTCCCTTCGCTCTATATTGTAGTGATTGAGATATTTTTTAACCAATTTGGAGGTTTAATTTAGCTTTTTGAGGTTGTTCTGTTTACTTACAAGCGTAATTATCCAGGACAACACTGGGTCCTCTGCTAGTTGTTTCAATAATATCTCAAACAATACCACACAGAGCAAAGGGAGTATCCATTCTACTAAAAATATGAAAAACAGGAAGCCTAGGTGATATACAGGGATTTTATCTAAACTCTTCTTGACTTGCCTCAACACTGCGGAGCATCACCAGACATTTTTGGACTCAAGTTTTTCTTGCCCTTGACGTAGAATGTCTTATACCCGGTTCTTCAGATGTTTCAAATGCCCGTATAGTTGCAGATGTTTTAGTTGCAGAGTTTCTCTGACCAATACTCGTGCTTTCTCTTTCCTTTCCAGACACATAAACTTTTGCCAGTCGTCTGGCTGTTTGATAGGAAGCTCTGGGGAGTCAAAATTTGAGCAAGATGTTTGTTTGTAGGTTTGTTTGTGGGTTTGTTTGTTTGTTTTTTATACAAATCTATAGTTTTATTCCGATCTTGATGAAATTTCACATACATGACCTTCAAAGCATGGGGAAGGTCACTGTCTACCTCAGATTTCGAAAAAATAGTAATTATTGATAAAAAAATCGATATTCATGGTTATACCAGGGCATATTAATGAGAAATAATTCATGACCAACAATGCAAGACAAAGTTTTTGCAACAATAAGTATAAAACAATGGTATCAACATGCAATTCACAAACACTATGCAAGGATCAACAATATATGTCTCATGACCAACAATGCGAGGCAAAGTTTGTGCAATATAGAAATCAATCATAGAATTCCTGTTATTCAGGCTTTTCTTAGAAAAGAGAGTTCTTAGTACTTTCTTGAAAATCTTTAAAAATTATCAGTAACTGGAGAAAATGAGTTAGCAGACTATTGAGAAACAATGAATGACGAATGAGGAAGCACTTCTTTAGCTCCGTGCTTTATTCAGCAAATGGTAAGGAAGTAAATACAATAGTAGAAGAATCGGCGACCGCTAGACTACACAAAGTGATGAATGGCAAATTTTTGCTTCAAGACATCGAAAGAAGAAAGGAAATTGCAACAACATCATGTGTAATTATCCCGGGCAAATGCCGGGTCCTCTGCTAGTTATATATTTAGAAGAGTAGCAGCGGTACTCGGCGTTGCCCATGTTGATTTCACTTGTAGGTAAAGAGATTGATCTCAAAAATTTAAATTATAACTGCCAATTGGTTAAATAATAACTCAACCAATAAAATACAGAGCAAAGGGATTATCCATTCTACGAAAAATACCGGAGCATCTAAACTTTTCTTGACTTGCTCTTCCACTGCGGAGCACCACCAGATACTTTAGACTGAAGTTTTTCTTGCCCCTGACGGAGAAGCTCTTATACCCTGTTGCTCTATTCGAAACTGCCGTTGTTCAGATGTTTCAAACGCCCGTATAGCTTTTTCTGTTTTAGTTGCAGAGTTTAGTTCTTTCTTTCTCTTTTCTTTCCAGACGCATAAATTTTTGCCAGTCGTCTGGACGTTTGATAGGGAGCTCAAGGGAGACACGCATGACAACTATGCCTAATCAATAGACGCTTCTTTATTAATGTTCTGTCACTGCATCTTCACTTTATTCTCGTTATCCATAATTCTTGGAAACGAACGTTTAGTCACTGCATTATCAGCATCTCAGTTTCCAAAATATACATATTCCCTCAGAATATAGTCAAAAGGTATTTTTAGAAAATATTTGGATCTTCTGTGCTACCAAATCAGCTAGGTGATAACCCCGGCGTGGCTC
Source organism: Rhysida immarginata (assembly GCA_023313115.1). Lineage (NCBI taxonomy): Eukaryota > Metazoa > Arthropoda > Chilopoda > Scolopendromorpha > Scolopendridae > Rhysida > Rhysida immarginata. The sequence continues at coordinate 158,227 of JAHWFO010074394.1, read as the reverse complement.
GTACTTTTGTTTGGAATAAATTTTTAAATAACTTTAAAAAAAAACACACACGAAAACGCTCAGAATTAATACAGGAAAAATTCTTAATAAAAATTTGAAAAAAAATTTTTTTAAAGGCTCACAATGGATGGAACTCTCCAAGGAAGCCATTGCTATCTAAATAATTTCTTACCCACGTAATCTTACTTTGGATGTATGCTTGATGTTGTTGCAATTCCCTTTCTTCTCTCCATGTCTTGAATCAAAACTTGGCCATTCATCACTTTGTGTAGTCTGTTTTTGTAGTCTAGCGATCGCCGATTCTTCTATTGACCTGCTTACCAATTGCTCAATACAGCACGGAGCTAAGGGAGTGCTTCCTCTGTCGGCTTTCCACTCTTTTACAATAGTCTGCTAACTTTCCATTCTCTCCAGTTACTTATCATTTTTAAAGATTTTCCAAAAATTGTTTAGTACTAAGAACTCTCCTTTCTAAGAAAATTCTTAATAACAGGAATTCTATGCATTGTTACAAATGTTGTCTTTCATTGGTAGTCATGAGATATATATTGTTGATCCCTGCCTAGTGTTGGTGCATTGCGTGTTGACACCATTGTTGATACGTATTTTTGCACAAACTTTTCTTTGCGTTGTTGGTCATAAGATATACATTGAGTTAGCAAAACTCATGGGATAGCAAGTACTTGATTAATGGGCATGACTCACGAATTCACAGGGGTAACGGATTCTGGGAATGGACCATTAGACGTTGTGGGAAGAGCTTGGATAAGTGATTAATCAGAAATGGCACGTCGTCGCGAGTTGACGTCTTTTGAACGGGGTATGATAGTAGGTGCCGGACGCATGGGATGTTCCATTTCGGCAGTGGTGCAGGAATTTGGCTTTCTCCGCTCAACTGTCTCCAGGGTGTATGGAGAATGGCTTGATGAAGGCATCACAGTCCACAACAGGCACCATACCGAGCGTCCAGCTGCCGTGAATGATCATGACCGGCGACAACTGGGACGAATGATTCAGAGAGACAGGAGTGCAACAGTGCAGCAAATCACAGAGCAGTTCAATACTGGCTGCACTAGAAACGTCTCTCAGTGCACAATCCGTCGGAATTGGCAGGTTTGGCAGGTGTCGCCCTACACGGGTGCAATGCTTACCCAGCGTCATCGCACACTCCGGCGTGCATTTGCCACCAACCATCTTGGCTGCACTCTGCAACAGTGGCGTAACGTCATATGGTCAGATGAGTCATGATATCAACTGTACCACGCTGATGGGAGGCACCGTGTGTGGCGCAGACCTCACGAAACGATGGATACCGCATGCCAACAGGTGGTGGTGGAGGGTGGTGGGGCATCAGTGATGGTCTGGGGTGCATTTTCCTGGTTTGGATGGGCCCTCGTTATTCTGGACCAAATGTTGAATGGTCCATGGTATCGTCAACTCATCGGAGACCATCTGCACCCGTTTTTGATATTTCAACACCCTGACGACGTAGCAGTCTTTCAAGATGACAATGCTCCACCAAATCGCTCCAATGGTTCGAGGAGCATGCAGGAGAGGTCCAACGACTGAGCTGTCCAGCCCGGAGCCCTGACATGAATCCCATCAAGCATATCTGGGATGCTGTTGAAGTCAGGCTCCAGGCACTGGATCATCTGCCCACGAACGGGCAGCAACTATCTTCGTCTCTGCAGACTATCCGGTGTCAACTGCCTCCAGAAGTGTACCAGGGACTTGCAGACTCACTACCACGCCGTATTGCTGCACTCCACAGGGCCAGAGGTGGCCCGACCAGATATTAAGTAACTATCCCATGAGTTTTGCTAACTCAGTGTATATTGTTGGTCCGTGCTCAGTGTTTTTGAATTGCCTGTTGATACCTGTTGTTGCACAAACTTTTCCTTGTATTGTTGGTCATGAGATATTTCTCATTAATATGCCTTGCCGTAACCATGAATATCGATTTTTTATCGATAGTTATTACTTTTTCGAAATCTGAGGTACACAGTGACCTTCACATGGCTTGAAGGTCAAGTATGCATAATTTCATAGATCGGAATAAATCTGTAGATTTGTATAAGAAACAAACAAACAAACAAACCCACAAACAGCCTTATTTATATACTAGCAGAGGTACCCGGCATTGCCCGGGATAATTACCCTTTTATGTGAACAGAACAGTCTCAAAAATTAAATTATAACACCCAATTGGTTACATAATAAACCAACCAATACAACACAGAGCAGAGGGACCATCCATTCTACGAAAAATACGAAAAACAGGAATTCTAAGTGATATACCAGCATTTTATCTACACTCTTCTTGACTTTGCTCGCCATTGCGGAGCAATACTTTACACGCAAGATTTTCTTGCCCTTGATGTAGAAGCTCTTATACCCTATTGCTCTATTCGAAACTGCCTTTGTTAAGATATTTCAAATGCCCGTATAGCTTTTTCTCTTTTAGTTGCAGAGTTTCTTTGATCAATACTCGTTCTTTCTCTTACCTTTGCGGATAAATAAATTCTTGCCAGTCGTCTGGACGTTTGATAGGGAGCTTAACGGAGACACGCTTGACTACTTTGCCTAATCAAGAGACGCTGACTTATTAATGTCCTGTCACTGCCTCATCATTCTATGCTCATTATTAAATTCTTGGAAACGAACGTTCAATCATCGCATTATCAGCATCTCAGTTTCCAATATATATACATTCTCACAGAATATAATCAAACTGAATTTTTATGAAATGTTTGAATCTGATGTGCTACCAAATATGCAAGGTGATAACGCCTGTGTGGCTAGTACTTTTTTCTTTGATTAAAATTTTGCAATATCTTAAAAATAAAGACATGAAAACGCTCAGAATTAATACAGTAAAATTCTTAATGAAAATTAGAAAAAAAATTTTTTAAAGCCTAACAATGGACGGACCTCATCAAGGATGCCACTGTTAGTCTAAATAGTTTCTTACTCACGAAATCTTAGATGTACACTTGATGTTGTTGCAATACCCACTCTTCTCTTGATGTATTGAAGCAAAACTTGGTCATTCATCACTTTATGTAATCTATCGGTCCTGGATCCTTCTATTTACTTGCTTCCCATTTGCTCAATATAGCATGGAGATAAAGGAGTGCTTCCTGTGTCGTCTTTCTACTCTTTCTCAATAGTCTGCTAACTCTCCTTTATCTCCAGTTACTGATAATTTTTAAAGATTTTCAAGAAAGTACTAAAAACTCTGTTTTCTAAGAAAAGCCTGAATAACAGGAATTCTATGCATTGTTACAAATTGAAACTTATCTATATTGCACAATGTTTGCTTTGCATTGTTGGTCATGAGATATATATTGTTGATCCCTGCCTAGTGATGGTGCATTGCGTGTTGACACCATTTTTGATACCTTTTGTTGCACAAACTTTTCGTTGCATTGTTGGTCAAGAGATATATATTGTTGTTCCCTGCAGAGTGTTTGTGAATTGCGTGTTGATACCATTGTTGATACCTATGGTTGCATTGTTGGTCATGAAATATTTCTCATTAATATGCCTAGCCATAAACATGAATATCGATTTTTTATCAATAAGTAGTATTTTTTCGAAATCTCAGGTAGACGGTGACCTTCCTCATGTCTTGAGGGTCAAGTATGCAAAATTTCATCAAGATCGGAATAAAACTGTAGATTTGTATAAAAACCAAACCCACCCACAAACATCCTTCTTTATATATATAGCAGATACTAGCAGAGGTACCCGGCATTGCCCGGCTTAATTACACGTGTGGGTGAACAGAACAGTCTCAAAAAATTAAATTCTTTCTCCCAATGAGTAAATAATAACTCAATTATACAACACCGACGAAGGGACTATCAATTCTACGAAAAATACGAAAAACAGGTAGTCCAGGTGATATACCAGAGCATCTTCTTGACTTGCCCTTGACGTAGAAGCTCTTATACCCTGTTGCTCTATTCGAAACTGCCGTTGTTCAGATGTTTCAAATGCCCGTATAGCTTTTTCTGTTTTAGTTGCAGAGTTTCTCTGACCAATTCTCGCTCCTTCTCTTTCATTTCTCGTTCTGGACGTTTCATAGGGAGTTCAAGGGAGACACGCGTGACTCCTATGCCTAATTAATAGCCACTGCCATTTTATTGTTCTGTCACAGCATCTTCACTTTATGCTCATTATCAAAAATTCTTGGAAACGAACGTTCAGTCAACGCATTGTCATCATTTCAATTTCCAAATTATACACTTTCCCACAGATTATGGTCAAAATATATTTTTAGGAAATTTTTGGACCTGCTGTGCTACCAAATAAGCTAGGTGATAACCCCTGCGTGGCTCTGCAAGGATGCCACTGCAAGTCTAAATAATTTCTTACTCACATAATCTTACTTTAGCTGTACACTTGATGTTGTTGCAATTCCCTATTTTCTGTCGGCCCCAAATGTCTTGAATCAAAACTTGGCCATTCATCTCTTTTTGTTATCTAGTGATCGCCGATTCTTCTGTTGACCTGCTTCCCATTTGCTCAATACAGCACGGAGCTAAAGGAGTGCTTCCTCTGTCGTCTTTCCACTCTGTCTCAATAGTCTGCTAACTTTCCATTATCTTCATTTGCTAATCATTTTTAAAGATTTTCAAAAAATTGTTAAGTTCTAAGAACTCTCTTTTCTAAGAAAAACCTGAATAACAGGAATTCTTTGCATTGTTACAAATTTTGCCTTTCATTGGTGGTCATGAGATATATATTGTTGTTCTGCGCCTAGTGTTAGTGAATTGCGTGTTGATACCATTGTTGGTACTTATTGTTGCACAAACATTGCCATGCATTGTTGATCATGAAATATTTCTCATTAATATGCCCAGCCATAACCATGATTATCAATTTTTTTAGCGATAATTGTTATTTTTCCGAAATCTGAGGTAGACAGTGACCTTCCTCATGCTTTGAAGGTTAAGTATGCAAAATTTCATCAAGATCCGAATAAAACTGTAGATTTGCATAAGAAACAAACAAAGAAACAAACATCCTTCTTTATATACATAGAAAGAAAATATGAACAAAAATTGAAGGCTGCATAATGATCGAAATGTACAGTCGGGTGCAAAAAGGTTTATACTTGCTCCGTAGGGGCTGAGCTTACTGGATGTTGATCGGTTGCAAAGTCAAGTACTTGTACTGAGTAAAGGCAGATAAGAATGAACCTGTTCCTTCTGAATGAAGATAGGGTAGCAGATATATGCTTGGGATGTGCTCGTCATGTGCATCCTCCTGACAATAATAAGCGATAGCGGCTGACAGCAGAATTGTTAAAGTCTCTGCCTACTGTCTCCAATAGCAGAGTTCGAATCCGATATCGGTAGACATTTTTTGTTCATTATTATGTTTTTTATTTCGTTTAAGTTTTAAACAGTGTATGTAAAGAACACCATAAACAAATTAAAACTTTTCATGTTAATTGTCATGTCACGCTTTAATCTATATTTTAGTTTTTAATAAAACATACACTAATTCATATCACCGTTACTTTTACAAAAATCCTGTTTTGTTTAACCCCTTCAGTCACCTTGGCAACATATGTTTCCAACTTGTATCTTGGACGTTTACCTTGTCAAAAGTGCGGTATTTTTTATGTTTTGTAAAATTTCGTACTAAATAAATGACATGAATAAAATCTGTTGATTCTCTAATAAATATGTATATTTCGGTAGCAAATATAGTCATACATGTAAAAAGATAATAAAAAATGTTAATAAATAAAAAACTGCTGGTTATGTTTAATGTAACAGTATCAATATAATAAATGTAAAAACAAAATTTTTACAATCGAATTTAAGGTCTGTGTCTGAAGGGGCTACATCATTTAATATTCGCTATACTTTGTCTCACTGTATGAAAAAAGCTGCAAAGCAGTATGGGAAAGCCACGATACCAATTGTCATCTCCTTCAGATCAACACCCAGCCAAATAAAAAGAACCTGATTCCATAGAGGCTACAATGAAACTGAAAGAGTGCTTCATGTTTTCGAGCACTATGCGTGCGCAGTCAGAGACTACTTTACGGGGCGGAGGTGAAAAAGTACTGATGTGCTTTCCCATACTGCTTTGCAGCTTTTTTCATATAGTGAGACAGAGCATAATATTAAAATATAAAATTCTATATATTAAAACGCAAAACATTTTTTGTAAGGGCAATATTGGCACTTCTGTGCATGCGCATCTGAAGCCAACAAAGACAGTTACGACAATCCATCAAAAGCAAAGTCAACTCTACTCTGTCCAACGAAAATTGGAGTAGGCATGTCCAGTTAAATTCCTATTTTATTTGTTAGACATTGTTGATTCTACTTTGGCAACAATGTCTAACAATTGATATAGGAAGTTTAACTGGACAAGCCCACTCCAACCTTCCTTGAATAGAGTATAGAAAGACAGGCTGGGGCACTAAAAAGTCACATGACCAAAGTAGATCGAGCAACAATCCAATCTTCATTGTTTCCAACAAACGAAAAAACGCTGATAGTTGAAATCCAAGATAGAAACAACAAAGAGTGGATTGTTGCTCGATCTACTTTGGATATGTCACTTTTTAGTGCCCCGGCCTCTCTTTTCATGGACTACGATCAAAAGTCAGGGATTGTCGTAAAGAGACAATATTCGATCATAGTTTTGAATTAAATAAACTGAAGATTTGCAGAAAGAAAATCCTGCCTTGATTATTTTGTGACGTATCCTTGTGACTACTGAAAATCTCTGAAAATGTTATGTTAAATGTTATATCGTTAGAAAGAGCTTTAAAAACTGATCATTTTATCCACTGACACTTTATGTCTCAATTTAATACTTTCAGAGAAATTTAGTTTAAAGCTATTTTGATTTTATATATTTAATTAACTCATTTCTTGTTCTTTGTACATAATGAGATATTTAATCTCTGATTATTCTATATGTTTGTGCATTATGATTATTTTATTTGTTGCTCTGACAATTTTTTATTTTATTATTTTTTAATTAAAGAGATAGGGATTAATAATAAGATGGCTTGTTCTCTGTCAATTTTGACGAGATCCATCTAGTTATATAATAAATTAAAAAAAATTTCGCTTGGTTTTGGCATAATTGTCGTTGATTACTTTGTATACACATAAAAAATGAGACTTGTAACCTTTCGAGCAGTCAAATAGCTTCCTAATCACACCACAACGAACGCTGCATCAGCTTATCTCTTGATCACGCATAGAATTATATTGATACTGTGCACCATTTATGTTACATTATTAACCAAATAGATTAGTTTATTAATAATAAAACAAATATACTCATCAGAACAGCCAAAATAATCTATTTGTCAACATAGTTGAGCACGTGACGTAAAACTTGTCTACCTCCGATGCTAAGCAAAAACTTAATGGAATCGTTCCATAGTAAGCGTGTTCGACTAGACACCTGGAAAAAGCAATCTTATTAAATTGAAGTATTTTAAGGAAGCCCAACAATTTTGACCTTGGTAAAAATCTTTTTGCACCCGACTGTACATACATGTGTATTAAAATTCTTTCTGGAAAAGCGGTTGGTTTCTGTCTCCTATTGATAGTCTTCACATCCACAGTCAAAAAAAGTATTTACTCTTTTTAATACATTGATTTTTTAATAATAAAGAAATAAGTTTCCTAATAAAGGCTCAAAATCATATTTCAATCTAAACAGTTTACCTCACTCATTATACTTACTTATCCCTGTTGCTAAGGAACAATAAATGGCATCCTCCAACGTGATCCGAACTCGAATTCTTGCCTAAACCAATTAATCTCACTGGGTTATTGTACTGCAAGGAAGCCGCACATCATTCACCTGAGTGAAAACGCTTTTGGGATACACTGTACTTGGTGATATTACTGAAATTATTAACGACTGTTGGTATAACTGTTGTTTTCCGATATACATGGAAATAGTCTGTTGTCCCTAAGTATCCCTAAGCCCGGTCAAAATCCTGCAAACTCAGTAAGCTACAGGCCAATAAGCTTGCTGTCTTCTATTTCTCAAGTCTTGGAGAGAACAATTCTCACAATATGCCTTGATTTCTGCGAAGCTAATAATATTATGCACAGAACAATTTGGTTTTCAGGCAAAACATTCTTGTTAGCTTTAAGTTTGGGGATTTGTAGTAGATGTCATCACTCCCCTTAATCTTTCAATATATTGCGGTGTCATCTTAAATATTTATAAAGCCTTCGATCAGGTCTGGCACTAAGGCCTTATTTATAAAATGATAGTATAACACCAATTCAACCAATTGTATTGCAACCAAATAGCAATTACAAACATTAATTAAAAGTAAACAAAAGGTTGAAATAAAAAAATAAATAAAAAGGACACTAAGAAAACGTAAATTATTTTATACACAAAATAAGTCCATGGAACAAAATTTAACAGGCTATTTATAATTCCAAACAAAATCAATCAAAAAAAATAGCATTATTCAAGAGATTCTACTCTTCCTACTTCGTCAAGTAACATATCAAAAGATTCATTATTGACTTCAGTGTCTGATTCAGATGATTCTTCTGAACCTGATGTACCTTCATCGCCTTTGGTTGTTAATTGTAGAACCTCTTGAATAATTTTATTTTTCTGTGTTTGCTTTTGTTTGGAATTATAAATATTTGGAATTATTTACTCTAAATATTTGAAAACATTAAGTCTCTTCTGACCTAAATTAGATTTTTAACATTCCAACTTGACCTTCACTCTCTTTTTTTTTTAGCCTGGTTAAATCCTCACACTCCCGTACGAAGTGGTCAACTGTCATGCCTCCGACTATAGTCTAGGTCACTCGTTTTTGTCCAACAGGTCTTTTCAGGCCAAAGTTGGAGATGAATTATCTAACACCTGTGAGGTGGTGTCCCAAAGGATCATTTAAGTGGCCAGCTTTGTTCAATTACTATAAACGTGACTTTCTGGAAATCTATTACTGCAAGCTATTTTTTAATGCAGATGTTGATCTACTGACATGGGCTTGCCAACTTAGTGTTCTTGTATCACGTCTGTAGAAGGCCCTTAAAAGAGTGTGAAATCTGGTTTAGCAAGTGGAGATTAAAACTGAAAGTCGACAAATGCAAGACAATGTTTATCACTAAGAAGAGAAAGAGAAATCTTGACTCCTTGAATTTATATGGAAAATGCTTGGAATGGGTTGATAATTATAGATACCTTGGTGTCGCTATTGATTCAAAGCTCACATGGAATATGGATGTGGCTTATGCGATAAACGAGGCCAAAAAAGCAAAGTTTATCTTAATTACTCTGTTAGGTCGTAACAGTTGCCTCAGTGTCGATAACAAACTACTGTTGTACAAAGTGATCGTTCTTGTTATCCTGCTATATGGCATGCCCATCTGGGCCACAATTTGCAAGACGAGATGGAAAGAACTGTAAAACTTATCAGAGCATTACCCTACGGACTATTGTACAAATGGATCGGGGATAATTGCTCGCAATTACTCCATTTATAATGACCGCAATATGACCCATGTTGGGAAATATATTCAAGAGCTCATGGAAACTGTGCTGTCTATTATGGTAAATCATAATAATGAACTAGTGATTGGCATTCTAAAATATTTCTTACATAGAAATAGGCACCGTAATCTAAAACATATCCTTGACGTCAATTTTGATGACATTGATAATGTCATCTTTCCATATTACTGGGTTTCACAGGTTTTTCGGTTATGTAGCTTTATTAAATGATACATTTCTAGCTCAGACAATCATCTATCAAATTTTCCTCCACCAAGAGGAGGTAATTTTCTTCTCTCATACTGTGGATAACCTTTGTGGGTACATCAGGCTTATTTTCTAGTTGTTTGTTTTTCCTTCAGAATATGTTTATGAAGGGTGAGATTATGGATACTATGATACAAGTTCCACTCCAATACCGATATATTACACTGTTCGATTGTCGATTGTTATGCATTGGCCAGTATACGCAGTATTCACAGCCCTATTCACTGCATTTTGATTTCACTGTTTCACATTCATTAACATTAAATTTCATTGTTTCATTAAATTATCCACATGGCTATATGACAAAAGAGGAAATGCAATGGCTAGATTAGCGATTATCATTTCTTGATGGTGTAAAGCAGTGATTCTCAAACGTATTACTATGAACGTCCCATTATTGTTTACAAAATTTAGTAATGCCGCCCCTTCTTCCCGCATCTTAAGGTTTCTGCAAATATCAAGATCTTCTAATATACAAGAACAGATAATGCCGCCCCTCCTTCCCACTCCGTCTACTGCCTGTACGCTTTTTCCGGTGTTTTCATTGCCTGATGCAACAATATTTTCATGTTTAGTTGCCTTGGTAATAGAATCGTACGTTTCCAAGAAATATTACCAGTCTCCTCCGGTAACAATGAGCAGAAGATCAGTACAGCAGGCGTTATAGATAGGTCAGTCTCTCTCGAGGGGTGAAAGATACACTTGTCTCCTTCGCGTGTGTGTGTCTGTGTGTATGTATGTATGTATGTATTGTCGCGTACCCTTTTCGCTCCATGGTTCCATATTTCTTTGGAACATTTTTTTTTGAAGCTCATATGATCCCTCTCGCTTGTTTATCTTCATTAGTATTAAATAAGACTTTCGGGGTCCTTTTCTTAAGCATTTACTCCCATTCTGACACGGAAAGCTTAGCATTTATGTTTTACACCCCTTATTTTTCTCGGTCAAATATCGGTATTGACCTCTGGGTTTTTTTTGACACGTGTGGTCTTCGTTTTTTTTTGTTAACACCTTTTTTAGATCGCTGCGATAAACAGACTTTGTGGGCTTCCGGTCGGTTATAGGGAGGTTACTGTGTTCCCCCTCGTTTAAGACAATTTAAAGGGTTCACGTGACGCGTTCTGTTTGCGTTACATTAGTTCCGCGTGGGCGGAGAAAATTTTACATAATATTTTTTTTTAATCGCGGTTTGCCCCACAATTTAATCACGTGGTCTCTGTGCTTTCGAATTATCGTTTTCCACTGTCAATTACCCGTTTTTGTTTATTTGCGTCGATTCTCAAAGGAAAATGGAAAGGGAATGTAAGAAATTTTATTTAAAATTAAATTAATTAAAATCTTTTTAGATTATTCATAATTCTTTCGTTTTGATGTCGCTTGATTGTTGGGCTGTTAAGTCATTTGTATGCTTAGCATTGTTGACGGCTTATTACCATTTGTTGTTAGAGGCATAAACTTTTGGAGCGTCACGTTCAGCTCGCTTCAGCGCGAGTTCCGCGATCGCGTGGCATAAAGTTAATTAATTAATTTTTTAAAAAAGGAAATGTTGGGGGCAGAAAAATCATTAAGGCAGCTGACACCTAATCGGTTCGGATGATCTCCTCACGTCTCTTATCTGAGAAAGGATAATCTCAGGATGTACTCGTCTGTCGCATCATTTTCTATCTTGGACTTCGCCAACAATGCAATTCACTTATCCGGAAGGATTTTCGAAGGTCTGTTACGACCGCTTAGATAGGCTCATTTGGCTACGATTTTCCTAAGATATTGTTGGTTGAAGATGAGACATAAAGTATCTCCCTCCGGCTGGATTCTCGCCTACTAGCTGCAATGGTACACGACACGATGGTCGTCATAGACTTCGCTTGGTCATCTAGAACTTCATCGTTGCGTTCCTTTTTTTATCAGAATTAGGCCGTTAGTTTTTATTTCGCTCGTCAGAAGGCTAATGGATGGAAGTTTACTCGCCCAAGTAAGACTGTTCTTTTTGCAACTATAATTCAAGTTTATTCTACAGGAAACCTTTTCTTTAGTCGTCATGCTCAGTGCGATCTCAACGAATTTTTAGCAACTCGTTCGTTGCTCTTCCCATTTAACTATTTACTCTCGTATTTTGTTTCGCCATGGTATAAACATTTTTGTCGCCTTGGATTCGACTTTCTCCATCGCTCGTTTTCCTTCTGCCGCCTGATCGTTTCTTCAGGATTCTACAAACAAGCCTTTTTCACGATGCGATTATTGTAGCGCAGCATGAATAATTCGACGCCGTCGGGATGATAAGCCTACACCATCATTGTTGCTTCACCGCAAGCCGTTTCTTAACTTCCGTAGTTCTTTTTCACCTGACTTCAAATCTATTGCAGCTTGGGAAGAATCTTCTAGAAACTTAATTTTTTTTTATTCATTAATTTAACCTCCGGACTCTTGTCACTATGCTTTAATTTTTTTTTTACTTTCTTTACTTGTTGTTCTTTTTTTTATTTTCAGGGTCGTGTTTGTCTTAACTTTCGTCTACCTGTGGTGTGGTTGCTTATGTGCGTTCGCCCTTATCCTCCAACTGCCTTTCCCCTTGTGTGAGAATTTCTGTTGTAATTATGTAATATAATTCTGTGTGCTGTATTCCTTTTATTATTACCTTTTTCTCCTTTGTTCTGTGTGTATTTGCCCTGATCAGAATTTTATCCATTTCTTTTATTTTTCTTTAGTTTTTTTTATTTTTTGTAGCTTTTTAAGTTTTTTTTTTTTTTTTTTTTTTTGTTGCTTTTTATGTTTTTTTTTTTTTTTTTTTTGTTCTTCCTTTTGTTATTATTTTTTTTCTTTTGTTTCCAAACAGTTATTATTTTGGTGAATTTACATTATATAAGCTTGTTTCGTCGCAGTTAATTCTTCATTCCACTTCCTCTGGGTGTATTGGACAGCTTCAATCAAATTAGTTCCTTCGGTTTATTCTACTAATTTTTCACCCCGACGGACTGACTATTTGGAACTTTCTTACCTAACCCTCAGGACTTTTCTCTTCTCAAAGCGATTTTTCAACGAGTTTGTCGGCGTTTCTCGGCGGAAGCTTATCTACAATCTTTATCTTGTTCACCAATTTTTATTCTTATATGTAATAAAAGAGTTAATTTGTTTGGAGTTTGTGGTACCCTTTTTTTTCTTTATCTTAACCTTTTTAATCTACCAGTTTTCTTAAATAATTCTTTTGAGGGGTTTAAAATTTTTTTTTTTTAATTTGTATACTTTCTAGTAACTTGAAGTATTGTATCACGATCCTTCAAGTCCTTATTTTTCCCTTCGTTTTAAGATTTTACTGTGGGGCAAGTTAGTTTTGTTGGATTCAAATCTTGTCTGAATCAACGTTAACTTTAGAATTATATATTTTGAGTATACGTAGGGTTGGAGAGTACTGGAATTAACTTTTCGGGAATTTTTATAAGAATTTGGGGAGGCGAACGTCTTTTGCATAAGCTGCCGTTCGTATTTGGCTGTGCGTGACAAAACAATCTCTGAAGGTTCTTTTGGCACGTTACAGTATGTATGTGTGTTTGTGTGTGTGTGTGTGTGTGTGTGTGTGTGTGTGTGTGTGTGTGTGTTGGTATGTAAGTATAATGTTTGTTTGTGTTGTGCTGTTTAATGTACGAGTGATAGTAGGCATAACAAGCCCCCATGTTTACATCGAGGACCACCCTCTTATAAAATGTGATGTTCTTCGGGGTTTCTGATTTCCTGACCACTATTTCAACTTTTCTGTCTTCCTTTCTGAAAATTAGTGAGAAGTCTTCGGAATTTGTAACAATACATAGAATTCCTGCCTTTCGGGCTTTTCTTAGAATTGATAGTTTTTTAGAAGTTAACGTTTTTTTGGAACTCTTTAAAAATGAGCAATAACTGTAACTGGACATAATGGAGAGTTAGCAGACTATTGAGAAACAGTGGTAAGGCAGCAGAGGAAGTAATGCCTTTGCTCAGTGCTATATTGGTTTCACCAGCGTGCCGCAATATTGGTTTCACCAGCGAGTGGTGAGTGATCCATTGGTCATCAAATTACCCAGGCTGCTGTCGACTCAGATTGTTGGAATTACAGAGCACACACACATTGTTCACAATTGCTGAATTGTACATCCAATGCCACCCAAGAAGAAAAAAAAGCAAACCTCATAAAAGAAATTGAGCTGCAAATCGAACACATATAACGGGTGAATATGGTATGTTCCAAGAATTATTAACAATGATAGAACGTTCTGTTGGATTGGCAATAGAATGCAGCGTCCAGTAACTAGTTATTAAAATATTGATTTGGGAATCACAGATTATAGGATCGGTGAAATCCCTGATTTGGGAGAAGGGAGTAAGAGAGGAAGCGAGATATAGCAATACATAGAAGGGCAGTTGGCATCTTACATAATAAACAGCTCTAATCATGGTTTAATTATAGAAGAGAATGGATTTATAACTTTTAAAAATTAATTGCAAGGGCTATTTTTTTCAACCTCTGATGAGGCATAACATAAAGATAAAAAATGAATAACAAAATGATTTTATTACTAGGGGTCAATACCATCAAGGCACAGGCGTAGCTAAGGGCGGCCAAGGTGTGCAAAGTACACGTACACAACAAATCAGGAATTCTAAAAACCTAAAAATGAAAAATTGAACACGGGCTCTAAAAAGCTAGCTACGCCACTGCATCAAGGCAAACATGTCCAGAAAAAACGGAAGTGATTATGTTTCCAACGAAATCCGTCACGTGTCTCTAATTGTTTCATTTTCTCTCAAATAATGATAGGTTCACGAAATCGTCAACAGAAATCGCTGTCCTCAATTCAGTTCTCTCCGTAACTACTTCCGGTTGTAGAAACAAAAAAAGTGTGAAGATAGGAGGTAGCATTTGCCTTTGAACTTCCAACTTAAAACTGCATTAAACTAATATTGGAAACCTTTCCAGCTAATAACTAATCATCTCTCCAGTGAAGGATTTCATTTTTTGCACAATTTCGTAGAAAAGTGCTTATGTGATCGGTTTGTTCAGACGTCCATCTGTCTGTCTGTGGACACAAGTCCAACAATGTATTGCGGTGCAATCGAGAAAGTGGGCGTAGTGAATTGTTAGAAGAGATGAATCATCCTCGCATTGGGGGGAAAATGTGCTGTGCACTTCATTTTGATTCTGTATGGTCTCTTCGCGTGCACGACCCCTGTGGGAGGCGATTATTGAAAGGGGAGGTTTGCTAAACTAAAAAGATTTCTTTATTAGAAGGGAGCTTATTATTTAGTACAGCATAACTTGAAAACGGACTAATATTTAGTACATTTTCATAAAAAAGTGGTTATGTGATCGGCTTGTCCAGATGTCCGTCCGTCCATCTATCTATAAGAGGTTGGATATTATGGATTTGCAGTTGCGTCATCAGAGCGCGCAACGATTATGGATTGGTATTAGCAACATCCGGTTGTTTCAGAGCGCGAAAGAAACACGCGAAAATTTGATCGTGCCACTCTACAAATAGTCGACTTATTTAGAAGTCGTTGTCGAAAATAGGACAAATGTATGTATATATTCTAAAAATATTTTTAATGTTCTAAACGTATTTTGAATATTTTTAAAGTGGGAAAAATGAATAAAGATTAAATAAAGCTGGGCTGACATTGAGAGTCATTGGTGCCAAAGTGAGTGGAAGAAAAGCCGAGTTAAATTTTAACATATTAAAGAAATCAATGTGAGTATATTTTCTTATAGTCCGTAATTTAAAGTTGCCATGGACTCCCTCTTGAAATGAAATCCCTCTTTCCTATTACACTTCTGTGCTGAACCAACCTGAATAAGAGATAAATATTTAAGAATATATACAAGTAAAAAAAATAGATCGATGCATAGGAAAATAATTTTTACTACTTACAAATGTGATGTTGGAAAACGTTTACCTTATAATTTTTACTAATATCAGAGCAGTAAAATTACTATCACTACTGCTATTATTATCAGAGCTACAAATGATATAAGTTTTAGTGAGTGTCTTGTCCCGATTTAAAATCCTTTTGTGCCTCTTTGGGAGATTTGCTACCAGGTTTTAGTATTTTTCGATTTAAGTGTTTAATTATTAAAATATTAAATTTTTAAATTAACATCTTATAAATTAACATAAATTTATGAATAACACAAATTAATAAAACACAACTTAAAAAAAACACTATTATTTATCCTGAGACGTGACTGTGTGATCTTTAGGAGAAAAATGAAGACGGCATAATATCATGTGGTTTGAAACAACCCCTCCATTGTGCCTCGTTTGGCTGGTAAATTGTTCTACCTCCTCACCTATCAATAGACTTAAACACCTTCTAGTTAGCTTTAATTTAATTTTAGAGTGCAATTCAACATGCCAAAAGGTGCAGAAAAGAATTCGACTGCCACTAAGCCGGCTAGCTCTCGTCTTTCTCTAATGGACTCTCCCAGTGAAGCGTCTGGCGACGTTCCAAGTATACTTATTGAGAAAGCTATTACAGCCTATTTCGCCGAACCGAATTCACTCGAGAAACCGACCTGGAACAATAAGAACTGTAAGTCTTTCTAAAATTGGCGAGCAACTTGAGCAAAAAATAATCGAAGTTCTGGTAAGTTATCGCCCCTGATTCAGCATATGCAGTCGCCGGCTTCTCGGCTGGCTGAGATTGATCAGTGGTTGAATACCATGAAGGCGCATCTTGAGAGGGTGGAGTCCACTTTGTTCCCTGGCGTCGAATCCTCTATTGGCTCAATTCTGGGAAAAATTGACGACCTGGAACAATATTCCAGGCGCAATAACTCAGATTATTGGGGTCCCAGAGAAACCTGCGGAGAACTTGATCAACATCTTCTCTGATATCTGTGCCAGCAAATTGGGTGTTAGTATCAACGCCACTGATATCTCCGCAATCCATCGTCTTGGACCATGCAACTTATCCTCTGCTCGACCTATTCTCCTACAGTTAGCGACCTCCACCCTCCGAGACATTACCATCAAAAACAGGTGCAATTTACTCCTTACGTATTATTGGAGGACCTAACAGTTTCTAGATATAGACTGCTCCGTGATGCAAAGCAGAATGTCTGGAGCTCCGGAGGCAGGATTTTTGCCCGGGGCCCTAATGGTAAGCCAATTCGACTATCGTCTTACGGCGATCTCCAGTGTCTCTGTAATTCAACTTAATTTTGGTTTTTTGCACCTATGGACCTCATATTATGAGAATTTTTGATCGTAATTTATCAATAAGTCCTATGATCGTAATTTTTCAATAATTCATTTTCTATTTTTTTTATTCATCCTAAGTATGGTAATTTTTTAGTTACGTTTTTTATGCACCGTTATACAAGCTGTTATTTCCTCGTAAACTGAACCTGTTTTTCTGTTGCGAGCTCCCCTCTGTCCTAACCCTGCTGCTTTGCCATATTTTTGTCCTGAGCCCAAATTGAGTAACTTCCAAGTCAGATTATGCCGTTCTGTGCCTCTATTCGTACCCATTCTGAACATGGTTTAACGTTCAGATTATCAACTCCCGATTTCTGCCGATAGTTTTAACTCTTCGATTGTTGAGTTTACTAATACCGATCGCCTCTTTTCAGTTTTTTACTAAAATATACGGAACATTTCTGCTAATTTTGCTGAAATGTTAGTTAATCTTAATACTCTTAATATGAATCCCTTTATGTTAGCGTTCACAAAAACCTGTAGTCGGGATCCATCTGATATCCCCATCCTGCCCAACTTTAATGTTTTTTCTGTAAACCGAGTCAATAAGCGTGGAGGTGGGATTTGTGTTTACGTATCAGACAAATTCACTTGTGCTGAAATTCCCGAATATACATTAACTTCCTCCGATTACGAGGTATTAACTATCTTGCTTAACTGCAAATATATTATATTAATTTATCGGCCTCCATCGGGGAATCTCCCGGCTTTTTGCTACTTCTTGTCTTCCATGCTTTTAGGCTTGCAGAGTTCGTTAAAAAGGACTATTCTTGTCGGGGATTTTAACATTGATATGTCCAAACCATCTCCTGCTTTAAATTCACTTTTTGATCCAATTGTTTGTTCTGGACTCCAGCTCACTACCCGTTCATATACTCATTATGCTGCCTATTATAAGTCCTTTTATGCAATTGATGGGTGTTTTCCTCTTCTTCTCCTCCTTTGCTAAGCAACTCATTGACCATTTTCCACTAATGACCATATTTGATAATAGTGTCTCTTACGAACCTACTTTAAAATCTTTTTCCCGCAGGATAATTACTCCTAACTGGATATCAATTTTAACGTCATATTTGTTAATGACAGATTGGAACTTAGTGTTAACCTTCTCCTCTGATACCAATCTTCTCTTGGAAAACTTTGTTTCTCATTTGAAATTGGGTTGGGAGCGGTATTTTACCCTGTTTCGTTTTAAGTCTGACAAAAATAATTCCCCTTCAATTCGTAATCCTTGGGTAACCCCCAGTATTTTAGCCCTTATAAGACAGAAGAATGCTCTGTACCTAAAAGTTCGGAAGAAAAATTCGCGCCAGCTGCGGTCTGATTATAAAATTTGCTCCAATAGAGTTAAGAATTCCATCAAATTAGCTAAGGCAAATACTACGCCGAACACTTTTAGCGTCTCCACTCAATCAACGATAAGTGGAGTTTATTGAAAGGGCTAACCCATGGGTCTCACAGAGCTAGCTCTCCGTTTCCCCAGTCGCACCATATTACTTCTCCAGACCTGACTGAGTTTGTTCAGTCACTGCTGCCATCGTTTCCATCCGTTTCTTGTTGCGTTGACCAGAGCGTTATTAGTCGCCTCGTCACCCCTGGCAGTTTTTTCTCTACTCCTACTACTGCAGAAGAGGTGAGTACTACAATTATTAATCTAAAGTCTAGTTCTGCTTATGATCCTTTGGGGTTCCGTGCTGACGTAATCATTGATATCAGGCATGCAATATTCGCTCCCCTCGCTAGGATATTTAATAGTCCATTGGTTTCTGGTACTTATCCTTCACTTCTTAAATCCGCGCGTATTATTCCAATTTTCAAGAGCAGCGATCCAAGCAGTTTCACAAATTACCGTCTCATATCTATTCTTTCCATCTTCTCGAAAACTTTTGAAAAATTAATGTACAATCGTCTGTCGGATTATATTTATTTCAGCAGACTTATTAGTGCAAGCCAACATGGCTTTATGCCCAGTAGGAGTACAGAGACTGCATGCTTCGAGTTAACCGAATTTTTTTCTGCTGAAATGTCTAGTAACAATCTCGGTAGCAGTTTTATTTATCGATTTTTCTAAGGCTTTTGATACAGTTCGTATACAACTGTGATTACTTAAATTAATTTCCCAATACCATATAAATGGGCCCCCATTGGCTTGGATCGCTGACTTTTTGCGCGACAGGAAGTATTTTATGACTCGTTCCGGAACGTCGTCGGCTGTTGTAACAAGAAACTTGGGGGTTCCACAGGGTTCAATACTATCCCCTTTCCTGTTTAACATGTTCATCAACGATCTCCCCAGTGTATTTAGCCCTATTAATCCCATTATGTACGCCGATGACGTGTCCTTGATATACTCAGACTTTGTGGCTAGCAGACTATTATCATCTTTAAATGATGCTCTGCGTTTGCTCCTTTGTTGGACAAGAAGAAGATTATGTTTTTTTATCAGCGAAATAAGTGCAATGTTCCCAAAGCCCCTATAATTTCTTATGGCAATCAACCCATTAGAATAGTTGAGTCTTTTAAATATCTTGGTCTTGTATTATCTCATGATCTGTCTTGGAATTTGCAGGTAGATGCTCTTATGATGAAGTTGAACAGAAGACAGGGCCTGATTTCCAGACTAAGTCATTTACCTCCGGAGATTATTAATTTGTTATATCACGCTTGGATACACTCTTAGCTATGTTACTGTGTTATTTTCTGGGGTTCAACCACCGCATTTAACTTGTCCAGAATTCTGAAATTCCAAAAATGGTTACACCGCACTTTACTGAAATTACCTAAAAGGTCTTCTGTCTCACATAATTTTTATCTCCTGCGGATACCCACCATCCATCAAATATATAGGTTGCAGCTAAGCACGTTTGTTTATAAATCTCTAAACACTCTCTTAAATTTATCTACTCCAATCACTATAATCTTAAACCCGAGCAAACATAATTATTCTATGAGATGTATAAACAATATCTAGCTACCTATCTCAAAATATAATTAGGCATGGGTCACACTGGCGTAAAACGCCGCGTAAATACGTCGACGTAACGACGCCAGTGATGTCACTTCCGGTAAAAAGCTTGGCGCCGCGCTTTACGCCGAAGTTGAATTTTGTTCAACTTTTTACGTCGCGTTAGATAGTACGCCGAACATCAGCCAATCAGAAGAGCGATTGGCCCGCCATCAAGATGGCAGACAAGAGAGCGATTACAATAGCGAATGCTTTGTAGAAATAATGAGGAAGTTTAGCTATCTTTATGATAAAAAAAAAGTCCAGGCTATTAAAATACTGCCAGAGTTTGTGATAAAGCTCGATACTGTTGGCATTTATTCTGAAGCCACTTCAATTGCTGCCATGCTTTAAAGCATTAGTGAAACGACATCACAAATTGCGCCGCGTTATACGCTTTCAGTGTGAACAGCTGAACGTCGACGTTTTTTCTGAGACGTATTTACGTAGAAGCTTCTGCTTAAATACTCAAGATATGACATAGATAATAAAACATCCAATATGCAATTTATGATTAATCTCGTTTAATAATTGAGTCAATACAATATGCAATAAGATCATACCATGTAAATGTCCTCCAACCAGAACTTCAAATAGATACTGCATACAAATCTGTCATATCTTTAACGGTGTCAAAAGTTATACCAAACTCTTCCATTACTGTGACAGAAAACTAAAATTGTTATAAAACACTTCCAGGATCTCAATGGAACTTAAACCAACCAGCCATCAGAATCCATCATGGCTGACCATGTTCCACCCATATGTTAACAGCAGGACAAAAATATTGCCTCCTTCCCACTGGAACATCAGTGCCACACTACCAAGAATATCTCTCAACAATCCCCCTATCATCCAGCACTGTTATAGAAAGGCATTGTCATGAGTAACAACAACAAAAAGGCAATTAACAAAAATACATTGTTTTGAACAAAATTCAGATAACTGACAATAAGAAATGCCACTCACATTAAACATGAGGTGAACAACAAAAATTAAATAAGAGGAAAAAAACAAAACAACAGGCATAAGCTTGTGAGGGCTAAACTAGCCATCACACATAATACATCATCCTAGTCTGTCAGTTCGTTTTTTCCCCATGGCAAAAAAACACGTTGTCGACGTATTGTACTCGAATAGTTTCTGGTTCGCTTTTTATCAGTAATTGAACTTTTGTTGCTTACTCCGATTAATTTACATGTAATTTATTTACTTTTTTCTTTATTTTTTTATTTAAAAAAATTTTTTTTTTTAATTTTTTAATTTTTTATTTGCATTTGCATTACCATTTTTCCTGTTGTTCTACACAACTTTATATATTTTGGGATCGATTAACCATTCTCGTTTTGGATCAGAGCTAAGAAGTATAAGTGTAGAAGCTAAAATGAAGCCACTATAGTATAATTACTTATTAATGTGGTTGCTTCATAAGGCCATGCCTGGCGCCATCTTGTATTGGTATTTCTATTAACACTTATTATTGTGTTTACAATTTGTTATTGATTGTTCGCTTGGATTTGTTCTAGTAATATGTAATTAACCCCTTGATTTACTTTTTTAACGTTTGTAATGGTAGTTAAACCCAGTCCTTGTGGCTGTTCTGTCCCCACGAGATCTTACCTGTCGGTTTCTTACCATACCGGATCTCATGGGGAGCAGACGCAGATCTTTTGTATTAACTAAACAAATAATTAAAAATAAAATAAAATAAAAAAAATAAAAATAAAAATATCGGTGTATGACTTCCCTGCCTAAACCAAAAGAATTTATTTATTCCTAGGTAGCATATTATTAATAACGATAAACTGAAAGCAAATTATCCTTTTCACACCTGTTTCCATCAATCCATAAATATGGGACAGGGCATGAACAAGTTCGAAGGTGAGATAGCCAGAATAGGTACAATAGCATGAAACCCCCTTGAAATTTTCAGTGCTAACATATGTAATGTGATATATCAAAGAACTTATAATGATGTGTCATGAATGAATATAATGCGTAAATAATGATAGTGGCAAATGGTTTAGTAGTCCGTGTTCTAATGGTATTATATGGCATCTTTGGGAATTTTAATACTAAGATATGGCATGTAGTATATCAAATAACTAGTAATTATGTCATGAAAAAAATATAGAGTAATCAATTATAGTTGGAATTGGTTTAATAATACGTGTTTTAATGATACCCAGCACAAGTTTCATTACCACGAATCACACATATCACATCTGAGAGATTGCTGCGCCGATTTGAGCATGCAATTCTTTATCCTACCGCCCATCACTCGTGTATGCAATCCCGAGATGCTTGAACTTCTCCACCTGTCTCACTGGGGCTACCCTAACATGAAGAGCCCACAGAGCTGTCTGTTTTGAAAGGACCAGAACATCCTTCTTAAACACACTGATCTTCATCCCAGCCACTTCACATTTGGCTGCAAACCAGTCTAACGCATGTTGAAGGTTGGTGCGAGAAGACCAAAGGAGGACAAGGTCATCGGCAAAGAGCAACCTCTCCATCAAGCAGTCGCCCACATAAACATGCTCATCTCCTTGGCAGCCCTTATCTATCCTGTAGCGAGTAGTTAGACCTATATTATCCGTAGCATATTGGCATCAAGAGCATATTGCCTTTAGGCTTAAAGTTATCAATAACTAATTACAGTTAGACGTTGCTAATTTCTAGCAGCTAATTACAGTAGATGGTAACATACATGTAGATACGATTTTTTTAATAGAATATGAAGAAATAGTGAATGCTTACACAGAACGCTCCAGCAATTCAGGCTCATTTTACTTAACATTATGTAAGAATGTCTACGAATTAAAAAAGTTTTATTTCTTCAAATAAATAAACAATAACTACAGTTCATTTTCACCTTTCAGTTCCTCAATATTATTCTTTAAATTCTTTTTTTACGTTAGTTTACTTAAATAGTAATTTACCATTCAATTTTTATATTTATAAATTTCCTATTTTTAAAATATAGGTTAATTTTATGCATCCATTCTATCCATAAGTTGTATCCTATGTATTCTATTAACTAGCCAAACCTTTCACTTTACCCACTCGATAAAGGGCAGGGGGTGGGATTTTTTCACCGGGTTTTTTCCAAAACCCACATTTTACATGATGCTCTACAACTTTCTAAATAACACATAGGGTCTAACCCCTACCCCTACAAAATTAAATTTTTCAAAATTTACCCCTTCACCCCCAGGGACGCGCAATGTCCTTATTCGGAATTAGTGGACATCAAAACCAAAAAACCAATATTCATTTCCCCCCCACCTGTTCCTCTTTTATGGACCAAAAGACCAAAAGACGGGACACCAATTATGAAACACCCTGTATAGGTGGAATGAATGCGATACGGATACAAGGATATTGCGATGGAACTTAAGAGAATCGAGATATCTGCGCTCCTTCGCGCGGGCCACAACAAGTCTGAATTTGCAAAGCAGCTCAACGTCAGCCAGATGAATGAAGAGAAACTGAAGAATGGGGAAGACCTTAAGGATCGCCCACGTGCAGGCAGACCAATTGTTATCAATCGTGTGGGTGCCAGAAAAGCCTTCGAACATGACTCCATTCTCAAAATGACACAGTACACAAAGAAAAAGATTTCTTTGGCCACGGTGCCCAAAGCCATCAAGGAAGAGGGTGGAAAAAATTTGAGGCGTGTGGCAAGACCTTTGCTGACGAATGGCATGCGAGGAAAAACGTCTGGAGCGCTGTCGTTGCCTTCTCAACGACTTGAAGAGCCAAGGCAATCGCATTGTTATCTTTTCTGATGAAATAACCTTCACGCTCGACCCGGACGCCAACAAGCAGAACGAGCACGTGGTCTGTTTCGGCCAGGACATCTGAAGTTCGCTACGTGACTACAACCAAGCACTCGGCACCATTGAGGATGCTCAGCGTCCTGGCGTCGAATGGCATGAAAACGCCGCCAATCTGATTCTCGACCAGTTACAGGGTTACCGCGGCCGACTACAAGGTCATCTTGACCAAGAACGCTCTGACCTGGGTGAAAAAGGTGACGAGGATTGCGGACTACGACTTTCAACCGGACGGTCCCCTGGCCCACAGTGCCAAGACCGTTTAAGAGTGGTTGGGGTCGAACATGAACTTCTGGTCGAAGAGCTTTTGGCCTCCTCATTTGCCTGACCTCAACTCTCTTGACTATAGCGTGTGGGCGCATATCAAGAGCAAGACCTAAAAGATCCCGTCACAGCAACATCGACCAGCTGAAAGCATCTGTGAACCCAAGTAGATCGCCATGAAGACTATATCAATAACGTTTGTCGGGCCTTTAGATTGCGACTAGAGCGTTTGCTTGCCGCCGATGGCGGTTACATCGATTCATATACATTGTATACACAATAATATCAATTCTGACAATAAAAACCGTGTCTAACTGCATCACTGTTACAAGCGCGTACAAGGAAACGAAAATATTTTGGAACAGGAGTTTCAAAAAGAGATCGACAGAGGGCCTGCGCTGGGAAGAAAAGAGAGAGAGAGAGAGAGAGAGAGAGACAGATAGACAGACAGATATCCCCAGATCAAAGAGATTCCTTGCCTGGAATCGAGAGAGGAAAGAGGAAACGAAGGCTAAGGCAGGAAGTGTTCTCCGACAAGGGCTATCATGGCTCATCGAAAGACGATGGCAAGAATTATGAAGAAATGCCGATATTAGGCAATGGAGAGCGGCAACAAAGCGACAGCAACGCGGAACAAAATCGTGAGCTCGGATCTCGCACTCGTCATGACAAGGGAGTTCTCATTAAAGCATCATTAAAGGTTAGCCCTAATTGTCAAAGTTTTTACGAACAAGATAGTTTTAGCTATACAGACCAAATTGAAACTAATGTTTCGTGCGTATTAATATATCACGAAGCCTCTTAGCAAATTCTATTGCAGCGTAGTGTACGTGCGCCCCTCTTCTTAATGTGTCTTACCTCACTTGAAGTACAATGCTTCCTGGAATATTATGAAGCCGATGGTGAAGGTAGTGTTGTGTCAACTTAAATGCCTCCATGTAAAAGGAAATTTCCCATGGAGTTTATCTGCATGCCTAACTCAAGGATTAGGTCAGTTTAAGATGATATTTCTGGAATAGGATCTCATTATCACATTTAATCTCTTCAGTCCAAGTTGAGAAAAGAATGTCACAGCCAATTGCTTATTGAGGGCTGGTAAATTATTTTCGCTTATAAAGTTGTTAAGATTGATGATTGGGTTACAACTTTATTAAATAAATCTGGATATATGTATATTTAGCTATTTTAATAATTACACTCACCATGGAATATAAATTATATCTATATTCTACTTTAATTACATAAATGTCTTTGCTATTATTATCTCCTTGGACTTGTGGAAAAAAAGAAAAGAATTAACATTAACGATTTGTAATTCCATTTATTTATTCATGAAATTATTATTTCATAGCTGTCCTTGAAGGAATTTGGAAACTCCCTTCTAAGCCCTACTGGAGTATGTTATTCTTTCCTCCTAATCTTCTTATATCTTAAAATTGCAAAAGTTTTTTTAAGACCAAAATCGGCACTTCTGCTCATGCGCATCTGAAGCAACAAAGAAAGTTACGACCATCCGTCCAAGGGATTTTCTGATAAGAAAATATGCAGTCATTGTTCTGAAGCTATTTTGATTTTATATATTTGGTTAACTCATTTCTTTTTCTTTATCTCATATAGCATTATGAGATTTTTAAGCTCTTACGATGTGCGAAAAATTGAAGGGGATGGGAACTGTTTATTTCGATCCCTGTCGGTATGTATTTATGGCACCGAAGATCATCCCTCGCTTATTCGCGATAAAATTGTCAAACATGTTGTTGAGAACTGGACTTCCTATAATTCTTTCGTTACCGGTGATGCATCTTACGGTGTTCCTATCTCTAAGGAAAATGATTACTTTAATATTACATGTATATCAAGAAATGGAACGTATGGTGGCCACTTAGAATTACAGGCGGCAACCAGGATTTTAATATTTTCGTCACTGTATTTCACTCGCATGATAGTAGTGTTACAGAGTTGGGTGTAAATTCTGGAGTGAAAATAATCATAAATTTATTGTACGACGGAAATGGTTATGATGGTCACTACAGTGTTTTGCTATAAAAAAAACGGTAAACAGAAACGGCAAGAAAAAAATATAAAGTATGCCAAATTAAAACAGTCAGAAGCGCCGTTCAAGCCATTTAAAATTCAGTATCGATGTGCTGTTTATGATAACATTTTAAATTTACTTCTGTCTAATTTAGGGGATTTAAACAGTACATGTTCCTATTGTAATGCATTGCATTCTTCATGTGAAAAGAATTCGGCTGGTTATTTCAGTTTATGTTGTTGTAACAAAAAATTCAAATTGCCTGAAATATTTATTATTGATGATATAAGAAATTTATAGATAGGAAACCATGACATGTCAAAAATTTTAGACAACATATTTGACAATATAATAATGCATTATCCTTTGTGTCATATGGTGCCAATGTAAAGTTACTTCCGGTTACGGTCCCTGTTGGGTTAAAATTCTGGGTACACCATAAAATTTCACCTTTGTATCACGAAAAAATATGCAATGCTTCTTATGGCCAATTTTACAAGTTAGACTTTTCTGCTGCTAATGAAATTAGATTGGAAAATGGTGTGAATAACTCCGTAAGAACTGACATTCTTGATGTAATAAATGGGTTTTAAGTAATTGTAATCCTTATGTAAAGTGCTACCAAAAATATCTGAGGAACATGAACTAGCTTTAAAACAACAGAGAGAGCCAGTCAATTTTGTTATGCGCTTTTATCATGAACCTCTGTCAGATCCTCGCCGTTATAATGAACCAAAATGTTCAGAAGTTGCAGCAATTTTTGAATCTCACGATGGTGCTCCACCATCTCACAAACACATAAACGTTTATGCCAAAATGATGGATTAAAAAGTCTAGATTTTGACAGTATGCACTGTGATCCAATGTCTTATGTACTGATTTGGCCTTGTGGGGAACCAGGTTGGCATATTTCACTGCTACCTGGAGGAGAGCGTAAAACTAACGTTCGTCAATATATTTCAATGCGAGAGTATGTATCCTACAGACTTATGGTTCGCGGATGTCCTCCTAAGGGAAATTTCAACCCAATAATTAATGCTGGGAAATTAACTCAACAGTTGATTGTTGATTATTAAGTAGCGAAAGAATGGAGCTACATATTGTTTTCACAATGTCCGCCGTCTCTCTGTCGGTCCATCCTCTTCATAATTTCCTCATTTTTTCAAGTAGAAGGTTGAAATTCAGAATGTAGCTTACTATGGGCATGTGCACCTTTACTATTTAATTTGGTTTCGATTGGCCTACTGGGGTCGGAGTTTCGGCGGCGGAAATTAGAGGGGACCAAAAGGTTTACGCGTATTTATGCATATAAAGGAGTAAAATTCGGTACGTGGATTCCTCTAAGCAAGATTAACATTACTGTAAAGTTTGGGGAAAATTGTCCCGATAGGGTCGAAGTTGTGGGGGTGGCAATCACTTGGTCTTAAGAAATTTATGGCAACAAATAGGGCGTGATGTATCATTCGATCGAAAATGATGAGAAAGGAAAGAAGATAGGGTAGTTTTATATTTTCTAAATACAAGGTTCGAGAAAATCAATTTTTGATTAAAAAAACTGGGGCGTTAGAAAGTGCAGATGAAGGAATAAAAAAAAAAAAGATGAAGTCAGGGCTTCCACTACTTTCCTATACTTTCCTCGGGAGGCTTAATTTCTTGTTACTATCGCATTGAAGGTGACAGATTTAAATTTATCCTTACTCAACAGGCAAAATTGCGAGTAGATACACACGCTGGCCTTGCGGACGCTTTGTTTTCACGAGATGATCAAGAAAACTTATGGTTGGACGGAGTGTTATTTTACCTTCTTCCTTCACTGGTATTCCTCGAAATATGATTCAAAACTATCAGGATGCAATGGCAATGGTAAGAAAATATGGTAAACCAAATATTTTCTTAACATTTACATGGACAGAAATAACTAATAGCATACATTCTTTTGAAACAGCTATTAGCAGACCAGAAAACATCACTGTTCGTCTTTTCCATGCAAAAGTGAAAGAACTTTTACGCTTGATAAATGAAAAAGAAATATTTGGCGAAGTATAAACACATTTATCTACAGTTGAATTTCAAAAGAGAGGTTTGCCCCATATTCATTTATTGTTATGGCTTCGAGATAATTGTAAATTTAGAGAAATAGAAGACATAGATAAAGTTGTTTCTGCAGAAATTTCAAACTCCTGAGATACAGTATTATATAATTTAGTTAGTCTTAATCCAAACTCAGTTTGTATGACTGATGGTAAATGCAAAAAGAAATTTCCAAAAGAATTTGTACATGAAACAAAAGAAAATGTTAATGGCTATCCAGTTTACAAAAGAAGTAATGGCAGAACTATTACCAAACATAATCATGGTAATAATGCTGAAGTTGACAACATTATATAGTTCCTTATAACCCCTTTCTCTTACTTTATTTTCAAGCCCACATAATGTAAAAGTTTGTGCAAGTGTTCACAATATAAAATACCTACATAAGTATGTTTACAAAGGCCATGACTGTGCTAATGTGCAGGTTATTGCAGAAGGTGGTTTACTTCATCATGACGAAGTCTTCGCTTCCCTAAACACCCGATATGTTAGTCCAACTTTGTTCTTGTTGTACTACTTGCGTCCCACACTTTTTTAATAAGGCACACTACCTATCGAACACACTCAAAAAAAAACATTCGCAAGAGATACACATGAAGAAATTCTTCGTAACGAGCGAAATGTGAAGGTGGTGCCTCCCTGACTCGCACTCTCATGTATCGGTACAAAAATAGTAGAGCAATGAGAACACACAAAATTGAGAACACAATGACACAAGGCGACCACCTTCTCTCTTTCACTTGGCGCACACTATCATCGCAAGGAACAATTCTCGTTGGCACTTTTAAGGCTCGTCAAATTGCAAGACACGCTGCTGCTTCCTAGTCACACCAAAAAGAAAAATCAGCATTAAAACGAACAGAGCACACCACGTAGAGGAAACACTTCGTGTTCCAAAAATTTGATAATTACACACGTCGATACTTGAGCAGAGATGAAAGATGGTTCCGCTGCGTTCGTGTGCAAACGACAGAAAAAGTTCCAGTTACACCTCTCCACGAACTGCGAATTCTCTAATAAGCCGGAAAGGTTACCAGGTGGCTAGGGATGAGTCCGCCTAGGCCGCTCAGTAAATACACTCTAAGCGAGCTTGGATAGACCCTTATCACCTATAAGCTTTCGTTAAGTCCAATGGCGTCGTATAAAAACGTCGCTTGAAAAAGTTCAATATGTGTCATCCTTATTGACGTTTCGAAAATGGTAAGGTGGCGATAAGCATTATCTTCTACTATGGTACTAATGTGAATAATATTTAAAGTCCTACCACATTCCCGTTGAAGCCAACTTCTGAAATCTGGTTTGCCTTCTACTGAAGGGAACTCTCCATTTGCTCCGGAATACACGGCAGGGGATGCAGGTAGCAACTTGCTTATCTCCCGTTTTGTCGGCTTCGTAATTTCACAGCCGCTCTATTCAAAGATTTGCCCGAAGGCTTTTTCTAGTAAATTTTGCCATAGCTTGTCTGCGCTGACTTATAGGCTTTGGAGGTCATCTTCACAGGCGCCCCGATGATGATCAATGTTGTCTCACTCACCGGCCACTGTCACCGCTTCTTTGCGTACTCGTCCGTCGAAGTACGACTCGCTCATTAGCGTTTCAGGCGGTCATAACCGAACTCCCATACTCCGGCGTGAACGTTCTTTACGTTCTCCATGTCTTGCCGGTCTCCTAGGCGTCTCGAAATTCTCCTTCGCCACAAAAAACGTCCGTTCATCCCGCTGCCATGCTATTTTCCTTCTCTTTTCCTTTTTGCTCTCACGTGACGCTTTCAGAGTGGCTCTCCTAAACTGACGTCTTCTGGCCGCGTCATCAGCTCCTCTCGGTTTCGCAGATCGCTGATGTTGCTGAGATCCACGTGACAATAGTTCAAGATGATACGGAATGGTTTCGTTGTTTGCATGAAGCAAAAGCTTTTCAGATACCATTTCAATTAGGACAGTTATTTTCTTTTATTGCCATTTTTCAACAACCATCAAACACTGCTCAATTATGGGATAATTTAAAAGATTCTCTTAGTGAAGATTGTTTGCAGTTTCACACCCGGAATTAAACCTTATTAATTTAGTCTCAGAGATATTAATGAAACACTTAAATTGCATGGTTTTCTCTTTCCTCATTTAACCTGCCACTTATTAATGATTTCTTAGAAACTGACGACAAGATCAGGTTTCTTAAAAGTCCAAATCTTGATTCTAACTTAATGGTTCAACAAGCTAATCATGAGCAACTTTTGATCGTTACGGTAATCATTCAAGTAATTCAACAGACTAATACAGATAAAAGCAATGCATATTTCATAGATGGTCCCGGTGTTAGTGGAAAGACATTTTTATATCAGTGCCTTATAAAAAATATTTTGGTTTAGGTCTAGAAGTTATCTCTGTGGCATTGACTGGCATTGCTGCTATGCTTTTACCAAATGGTCGCACAGTACATAGTATGTTTAAGTTACCCTTGATTCTGCATGAAACTTCAGTATCATCATTAAAAATTAATTATAGAGATGCATCTTAAATCAAATCAGCAAGAATAATACTTTGGAATGAAACTCCTATGGCAAATGTTCATGCATTAATGACCGTCAATAGACTTCTGCAAGATATAATGGGCCATGATATTATTTTTGGTGGGAAAACAATTGTCCTTAGGGGAGACATTAGACAAGTATTACCAGTAGTTCCACATGCATCACAACAAACAATAACTGAAAACTGCATCAGGTTTTCACCTTTTTGGCCATGTTTTAAGGTTTTTCGGTTATTTCAAAATATGCAAGCTACCTCAAATGAATTAGAATTTTCAAATTTTCTACTATAAATTGGTGATGGGGAGTATTCTTCAGTCACAATCAATGACGAACCATTAAATGGTTCTTCTGTTATTGATTTGCCATTAGAAATTATTGCGAAAGAAGATATTGTATCTGAAATATTTGAAAAATATTTCACTTCATCAGATTATGTTATTAATTTTTCCAAGTTTGCTATTCTTGCTCCCAAAAATGAACATTGTAATGCACTAAACTCTACAGTTTTAGACCTCATACCTGGTACACCGAGGACATATATTAGCGTAAATAATCTCATAACAGAAGACAAAAACCAAATTCTTTAGTTTCCAATAGAATTCCTAAATAGTTTAGAATTCAGTGGTTTGCCCCCACATACTCCCACATTATAAACTCCACAATTGCCACCGCAATTGTAATGCTGTTAAGAAACCTAAATACTACCCAAGGAATTTTAAATGGAAGTAGATTAATTGTCAGAAATATGTATGACCATTGCTTAAATTTGGAAATTATCACTGGAGAAAGAGCAGGACAAAGAGTTTTAATTATTAGAATTGATTTATCACCTTCAGACACAACACTTCCTTTCTCTTTTAAAAGGCGACAATTTCCTATCTGTTTGGCTTTTTGTATGACAATTAGCAAAGCCCAAGGGCAAACTGTAAACCGTGTTGGGATTTATTTACCTCAGCCTGTTTTTAGCCATGGCCAGTTATATGTAGCGATGTCTCTGTTGCGATCAGTTAACAACTTCAAGGTTCAAATAGTGCCAAAAGCTAACAGAACTCTTAGTGTAGTATACATAGAGGTTCCACATGAAATTTTTGTATGTGCAATATACATGGTCTTTATAATTAAAGTTACATTTTGACATGGCCATAAAAAAAACTACTGGACCAAAAGCTATAATACTTGGTAATATTATACAAGAGGGCATGGGAAGTTCATACCCACAAAAAAAAATTAGTTCAAAAGGTCACCACCAGCATGAAATGGCGCTCTATGCAATATTCGTATACGAAATTAGAACTAAGATTATGGTTAACAAGGCTTTAATCGTTACTAAAATTAGTTAGATGTTGAATGTGGCCTCCACCATTTACTGAAAGCAGGTTACACCGGATTATTGCGTACTCAATTGTAGCTCGTAGCATATCAGGAGGAACGTTGTGCATCTGTCGGCGTATCGCAACTTTCAGTTCCGCCAAATTCCTGACGTTATCACCATAAACAGTGGCTTTGAGGTAACCCCAGAGCCAGAAGTGACAGGGGTTGATATCTGGTGACCAGGGTGGCCAAGAAAGGGGGAAGTTTCGGCCTATAATCCGTTCATCTGTGAAATGTTGCTGAAGTAACTGTTTGACACATGTACCAATATGAGGTGGAGCCCCATCCTGCATAAAAATCGTTGTGTCTAAAATGCCACGTTGTTGAAGTTCTGGTATCATATAACTTCTTAGCATCGACGCCATGCGAGCAGCAATCACAGTGCATGTCACGAGTCCATCTCTCGACTGCTCTTCAAAAAAATACGGTCCAATTATGACATTTGCTGTCATACCATACCACACGGTATCTTTAGGAGAATGCAATGGAATTTGGTGGAGAACATGAGGGGGACTGGTGGCCCAAATCCTGCAGTTATGGGTGTTGACATCCCCATTCAGGTAAAATGGGCCTCCTCCGTCCACAAAATGCTCCATGGCCAATGCTCGTCCACCTCCATCCATGCAAGGAATTCCAATTCGAAGGTTTCTCTGTGAGGAAGATCGTTAGGTTCGAGTTGTTGGACATGGTGGATTTTGTATGTGTAGTACCGCAGCACTTTCTTACGATATTGTACACCGTACTCAGTGGTAAGTCCATTCGACGTGCAACAGCACTTACGCTGTACGCCCCTTGTGAGGTTTCCATTTTTGCTTCCTCTACGGCTACTGAAAAGAGCCTCTACGGTTGCCTCAGAGACGGGTTTCCTTCCTTGGCCAGGTGCTACCGATAACAAACTTGTGGCTGCAAACTTTGTCATCATCTTCTTCAAACTCTGCGGTGTCATTGGCATGTATTCGTCGAACGGTACAATAATGTTGCAAAGCCTGCCATACATTGCTATTGTATTCATAATAACATTTAACCAGAAACGCACGGTCTTACATGGTAACAGGCATCGTCGACTAGTAATAAATGAGGCATACTGACAACGAGGCTCCCTTTCTTATTTATGAAAACCAAATGACTTGTAAAGTGCATGTGCATAAACCATATTGTTAACCTGTGTCTTCGTGTCTAATTTCGTATACGAATATTGCATAGAGCGCCATTCCATGCTGGTGGTAGCCTTTTGAACTAATTTCTTTGGTGGATATGAACTTCCCATGCCCTCTTGTATAGTATTACCAAGTATTATAGCTTTTGGTCTAGTAGTTTTTTTTTATGGCCATGTCAAAATGAAACTTTAATTATAAAGACCTTGTAAATTGAAGAAATATGGGCCCAAATGTTAGATATGCTGGCCATGCAGATATATCGTTTGCACAAATATATCAAGAAACCTTTAGGGCTGCACCGATTGTTATTTTACAGTCTTCCTTCACTGGAAGATAAACATTCAAAGTATAATCAAATATGAAAGAGTGTACCAGAAGGTACCATACCAGGAAATATCGTGGTTTTATTTATTTTTCTCAATTTTTACAATTTTTATGGTTGCCGATATATTTTATTCTTTTGTTTATCATTTGAATAAGGACTCATCAAGATACTCCTGTTTACTATTTTTTTCGAAAAAAAAAAGTGTTGTACTGGATTGTAAAAAATCTCAATAAAGTTTGATTTGATTTTATTTGATTCTATGCTATGGAAGGATCCACAGGACCACAATTCACATTAACTTACCTGGCCGTCAAAATTTGATGGGTTTAAAAGACGCCAATTTCCCGTTCGCCTTGCCTTTTGTATAAGCATCAATAAAGCTTAAGGTCAAACTTTTGATAAAGTTGGTCTCTATCTTCCACAACCTGTATTTAGCCATGGGCAGTTACATGTGGCTAGGCTAATGTCATGCGTCCGATCATTTCAAAATTTAAAAGTAGAAATAGAACCAAAAAGTAACAGAACCTCCAATGGTTTGGTTGGTTTGGTTTGTTTGGTATTAACGTCCTTTTCAACTGCTATGGTCATTTCAGGACGGCGTTATAGGGGCCGCAAATTTTGCCTCGCAAGGGTTCTTTAACGTGCAGCTGGCAAACGACTACACGGGACCAACGAACCTCCAATGTCATCCTCTAAAAATACTTTAAATACAAATTCATAAAGTATAATTAAAATAATAAATTAAGATAATATATAATGATATACAATGAGATACAATCTTTATATCATGCATATATCTAAACTCTGGGCTGCAAAACGGGTTCTACTCATAACTAGGGGATGACCCTCTAATTGCCTTCAAAGACTTAAAGAAATCAACTAGGAGTAGAAGCCTAATGTCCAATCCGTACCTTCCACTTTGGGCAGCCTGTTAGTAATCATGCCTTGTGCATGCTGAACGGATACAGATGGGCTTCCTTCAACACGCACTGGGCCAGTGTGGAGGATCTTGGCCCACTAATCTCTAACACTTCAAAATCAGCGATAACTACTGCTCAAAATCGGCCATGGCCCTCAGTTCCCGGCAGGCAGATTGTCCCTGGTTACGGTGGCAACCAGCAAGACATGAAGGCATAGGGTGCTAAAAATATCCGGTTCGGACCTGGCCACCACAAGACACTGACCCTGGCTACCTATAGCGGACGTTCCCTTTCCTCAGAGATTCGTCTGCAAGAACTAAAAGAAGAATTGGATAG
This sequence comes from Rhysida immarginata, assembly GCA_023313115.1. Lineage (NCBI taxonomy): Eukaryota > Metazoa > Arthropoda > Chilopoda > Scolopendromorpha > Scolopendridae > Rhysida > Rhysida immarginata. The sequence continues at coordinate 123,343 of JAHWFO010074394.1, read as the reverse complement.
GATCAACTGGGATATCATCGGATTCTGCGAAGTAAGAATAAAAGGTGAAGATAAAATTGAGCTGAACAGTGGGCACTTACTATACCACAGAGGAACAACCGACGGAAGAGTTAGTTGTGTTGGATTCCTTATTCATAAGAAATGGTAGAATCAAATCATTGAGCTTGATAGTGCCTCCGACAGAATTGCAAGATTGGTTATCCAATTGTCGAGAAAATACAAGATACAGATCATACAGGCCTATGTGCCAACCACAAGCTACTCTGATGGTAACCGTAGGTCCGATTTGGATGATTTTTTTTTATTTTGTTTGTTTTTTTATGCTGAACAAGTTTGCACTTGGGTTTTTTTCTCTATCCCTTACAGTTTTTGAGTTAACTTTTGAATGTGTACTAATTTGCATATTTGGGATGATGAAAAGTGCACCATGGGGTAGGCCACCCACAACTTCCTATTCATTGGATTCATCAAAATTGACATATCTGCTTCGGTTCAAAAAATAAAAGGGGGGGACAGACTTATGGACCACCCTGTATAATAATGAAAAAAAAAAACAATAAACAAATATAAAAAGGAACTAAATGAAGAAAAACGACGAGATCTTTCGTCCTGGCCTCAGGAGATCTTCAGGTCATTTGTCTTGATTTAATGCTTGGTTATATAATGTATTGCAGATGAACAAACCCACAATTATTATCCAATTGATTCAAAGACATCTGCATAATATCTCATCATAGTAAAATTAAGTTGCAGGCTGTGCCTGTTGTCACTTTATTGCATTTTCTTATGAATTTATTACCACTATTTATGTTAAATTGTGCGCAGTTATTTGGTCTTATACATAAATATTATTATGAACATATGTTTATTTATTATTAATGCATTGTTTGAAGTTTATTAAATGGATTTTTTTTTAATTTTTTTGGCATTCATAATTGTAAAACCTGTGAGAGATATAGCATTAATACTAGCAGGTCATACAAGGACGGAGGTGAGGAGAAGAGGCATCAACACGCAATGACCGCATACCTACTAATCTAGTACAACTACATTTCAAAAGTTTAGAAACTTCGCTGAAGCATGACCGTGACAACTCGTTTGTGTTGATTGGCAATGAAAAAAAACACTTGGAAATTCGGAAATTTTTTTTTAACTAAGTACTAATATACCAGCTTTAACATAGGCGTTTATTGTTTTCAATTGCTTGCCAAATGAAAGAGAACTGAGTTTTTGAAATTTGCATAGGCATTCCAAAATTTTAGAAACGGGGTTTTTTGGTTTCAAAAATTGAGAAACATTTCACAATTTAAAAAATAAAAGTTACCAAACACAAACAAACATGTCAATATTTAGTTGGATAGCCTCGTGCTCTGATTACAGCATTTATTCTTTGTGGCATTAATTTTAGTAATTTCGTACATTATTCAGGAGTAATGGTTTTCCACACGTTTAGAAGTTAATTTTTAAGATCACCCTTATTTGCTGTGTCTAGTTGTCGTAGTTTGTTTTCCATCAAACGACAAATACTCTCAATGGAACTGGGATCAGGAGAATTTGGTCGCCATTTCATGACGTCGATATTTTTTCGTCTAAACCAGTCCTTAACAATTCTGACTCGTTATCTTGTTGGAAGAGGAAGTCATCGTCCTCGAAAAAGTGTTCAATGCTTGGGACCAGAAAATGTTCAAGCACCTCGGAGTAGACGTCTGCGTTTACTGTTGAATTTAGGATGCACAGTTCGCCAGCACAGGCAGCACACATGCACCCCCAAACCATTACTTTCTGGGAAAACTTCACGCGCTTCTGAATGCAGTCTGGAAATCTGGATGGAAAGCTTCACATTGCTTTCTGTAAACTTGTACTCCTTTATCACCAAACTCACAACAAAATATAGCTTCATCACTTCACATTTCTCGGTTCCAGTCCTGAATGGTCCAATCACGGTGCCTGACTCTAACTTTTCGCTGCTTCTTAGATAATGATGACTCTTGCCTTATATCCAATCTCTCCTATTCTTCTCCATGTTGAGGTCTTTGAAATCGTTTTTTTTATTTCGGCGCTCAATTTCAATGCAGATCTGGCAGAAAAACTGAATCTGTCTTTCTAAACTATACGTTTCAAAATTCCAACATCACGATTTGAAGTGCACCTTGGACGTCCATTTCTTTTCTGGGCTTCTGTTATAAAACCAGCATCATCTTCAATTCTTTGCAAGCATTTGCAAACTGCTGATGTAGATCTTTGCTATTTCTCTAAAACGTTTTTCCACAAATTCGTAATTCTCTAATTCGGATCTTTTTCTGGATGGAAAGTTGAGCTTTCTTCCCCATTTTGTTGCATCAAAAACAACTCAGGTCACTCTGAAGGAATATTAAAGTCAGTAGTTAAATTTTAATGCTCTCAGAATAAAGATAAATCCATTAAAAAAGGGAATTTCTAAACTTTTGAAACCAAAAACCCCCGTTTCTAAACTTTTGGAACGGCGATGCAAATTTCAAAAAATCAGTTCTCTTTCATTTTGCAAGCAAGTGAAAACAATGAAAACCTATGTTAAAGCTGGTATATTGGTGCGTAGTTAAAATTTTTTTCCGAATTTCCAAGTTTTTTTTTCCATTGCCAATCAACACAAACAAGTTGTCATGGTCATGCTTCAGCGAAGTTTCTAAACTTTTAGAATGTAGCTGTATATTTGAAAGAAATGTAGTGTTTCTTGAATTACAAATTGTTGATGTCGTTCGTATATTAATGTTATCTTATACTAATTTCTCGAAGTGAGGATAAAACTTTTTAATACGTGGAATTTCTCCGTTATACAAAGCGATTCTGTCATGCTAGTTAGGAGAGAGTCCTCACTCTCGTATGTAAGAGAACGTTCTCACTCTCGTTTTTGTGTTTGGCATTCCCACGAGAATGACGTGATGTGATGAGATGCTGTGCAAACTAGCTCACCCCTCATATCAGGTCAATTTTCATGGAAATTATTTGATATTGCCTGATGATGAGAGCAGGAGCAAGCTTTTATAATTATGCTCTTCATTTCACAACAAAACTTAGCTTCAACGGTGTTTTTTGATATTGGTGGATTCCAGCCCAGAACGTTTAAGCCTTTTCGTCAGCTGTTGCAAGTTTTCTGCTCATTTAATTGTAATAAATAGAAACATTATTTTGCATTCAGAAAACAATAAAGGTACTGTTGCATTTTTTTGTTTATAACAGTCTGTTCAGTGTCCGAAAGTTATAAAGACACCCATCTTAACGATAATGATGTCAAATCTATGCTAATTAATTTCGATAAAGTTTTTATATAAACATAGTTAAGGTAAAAAAAACAATCATTCTGAAGCCAACAAGCCTTGAAGAACGTAATGAAGTGAAGATGATATTTCACTTATATGGCAAATAAGGGGGGTCTTAAGACAAAATTTTTGTTATTCAATTAAATCTTCTCATTTTTCCAGTACAAAATAACATTTAAAATAGTAGACGAAGCAGAAAATGTCATCCTTCTATCTTCAGCTATTTTTGTGAAATCTTGGAACTTGCTTATGTAATTATAAAAAATATAATGAATACTTTTAAATGTTACTTTTTTATTTCTGTAGTAGAAATCATATACACTGAGTGGGGATATAATTATGACCACCCTGTCAGTATCTTGTTGGGCCATCTTTTCCCTTTAATACTGCGGTGATTCTTTGTGGCCTTGATTCCACTGTCTAGTTGTGCTACATTGGATGGTGGTGGATCCTGCCATCTGATTGTTCGTTCAACTTCATCCCACAAATGCTCAATTGGAGAGATATCTGGGTATTGTGGGGGCACCAAAGTAAGGTAAAGTCCCCCTCATGTACCTGGAACCACTCCTGCACAATACGAGCTCTGTGGCATGGCGCATTGTCTTGCTGGAAGTACCCATCTCTATTGGGGTATGCCATCAACATGACAGGGTGGACTTGATCGGCGACGATACGGAGGTATGCTGTGCCATCCAGACGTTGTCCAACACGTATTAACGGACCCAATGCATGCCAGCAAAACATTCCAGAGACCATAATACTCCCTGCACCGGCCTGAAGGGTTGTACTCATGCATGCAGGGTCCATGCTTTCATGTTGTTTCCGCCAGGTTCTCATGCGGCCGTCTGCATGATGTAACTGAAATCATGACTTGTCAGACCACATTATTTGTTTCCACTGCTTGATAGTCCAGTCCTTGTGCTTCTGAGCGAATTGGAGTCTTTTCCGCTTGTTGGCTGCAGACAGTAAAGGTGTGCGGGCAGGTCTTTAGCTTCCATATCCCATGTGATGTAGCGTGCGGCGGAGAGTGCATTCAGAGACCTTTTCGGAGGACCCCTGATTAAAGTCAGCAGTGATTTGATGCACAGTTGCCCTTCTGTTATCCTTTACGAGTTTGATAGTCTCCGTTCTGTCCAATCATCAACCATCTACCGGCGGCCACAACGCGAATGTTCAGACCCCGTCTTCTGGCTAACCGTCCAGTCTTTAAATACTTTAACGACAGCTGCTCTTGAGCACTCCATGAATGCTGCTGTTTGGCTGATACTCGCTCCATAGCTCCGAGCACCTACAATCATTCCGTTTTCGAAGGCTGTTAAATCGCGACATTTACACATAGTTGAAGAATGGAACACGTCTACTGTTGTTGACGACACTTGGCTTCCCTTTTTATATTGGTCCAACCCGCTAGCAACATTGTCGCGATGTCTGTGCGTGCATTTGCATAAACATGTCAGGTGGTCATAATAATATGCTCACTCGGTGTATTACTAAATAACAATATGATATTTATCAATTTCTTAATAATGTTTCTTGGACAAAATAATATTCTCTAATATTCTCCTGGATTGAGAGAACTGTCTTCCCTGCTTTGACAAAGGATAGTGTTTATCAGAAACGTCAGCTTTATATTGTTGCTTTATTTTTGATTTATTTTATTGCTAATTATTTTTTATTACTTATCTATTGTTCATATTTCACATTGAAAGACATATGGAATGAATTTCTCAAATGTCTTTCATTTAGTATAAAAATTTCTATTAGCATATCTCTATTTAATGATATCATTTAATACTGCACAAACTTCTGATGTTGGATAAAAGAAACTTTTTGTGAAAGATGCTTTGAAAGTTTTGAAATTGAATTCAGACAAAACAAACAAGCAGTACGTGTCAACTTCCATTACCATTGGAATGTGGAGGGGGTGTCCCAACAATTTTACACATGGCTACACCCAAAATATCAAAGATGCCGCCGCACCTCCCCTCCACATTCCAAACATGCTGAAAACCTGCTGACTCTCTGTTTTCGGACTCATGTGACTGCTGACGTCACAGGTGTACTCTTAGCAATGGGGCTGTTAATGATTTAATTACCTTTAATAAATTAATTAATTTTTTAGTTACTTTTGAATTTCCTTGGTTTGGGTCTGTTTGATTACTTTTTGATAGACCTTCCATTCCTGGGTGTGGTCACTCATTAAACTGATGACATCTTGATTAATCACGTGATTGCTGCCATGTTCCGAAAATAATATTAATTTCATAAGTCTTGGTTCTACCATGCAGTGAAGCATCCCTGTCCTGAAGAGTGCCATGCAGTAAAACACCACCACCGGGGTGACAGGCAAGAAGTCCTGATTCTCAGAGCAAAAACAGCCTTATGTGATTTTGTCTCAGAATATATACAGCTCTTGATCCGCTATAAATATCAAGGAAACAGGGGTTGCTAAGATGACTGGTACGCTCAAGTTGATTGCCTAATTACTAATTAACTACTGATTTTCGGTCAACCGAAATTTTTTCCACGCCCTTTAACACTTTCTTCTAAATAAAACTACTTCTGTTTCAAGGTGTATTTTTTCATTTGACTACTGACAACTATGACTCGAAGATGTAGAGGGTTGACAATTGTCATCGCAAACTTTTATAAACACAGTTTCTTGCTAAAAATGTTTAATTTTTCTCTACATCTTGTGATTTTTTTGTTTTCTGGTTGTTCAGTTTGATGTTTGTTTTTAAATAATTTTGTCAATCAATGTTTACTCTTTTTAAGAGCAAGCGTAGTTTGCGCAATATAGACAAAATTCTATACGAGATTTAAGTTTAATTTAAGTTAAAAATTCATTTCGACTTTTCAGTGTTACTTGACTGTGTGACCTACACAAGCCAGTGGGTAGAACATCAGGATTTCATTCACTGGTTTAGTGGTGGTCTGAGCTCGATTCCTTGCGACTCTACTGCCCACATTTTTCATCTGATCCCCACTTTTAACTCGTTGTACACGCAGCATTAAGGTGAATCTTTCGTTTTCCTTTTTCTTTTACCTGCGTTTTTTATTGTTTTTGATGTCTTTAAAAGTTATTTGTGACTTTTGTTTCCAGACACTCATGCGATAGACAGATGTGTCGTTCTTACAATAACTTGATTAACTTAAGAATAAAATGAAAATCTTTTTCACAATGAAACAGGAATTGAACAAACATAAAAAGAAAAAGACATAAAATAAAATGATAAAATACAACCTGAGTCTGTAAGCAGTTTTCAAAAGCTTTGCTTTCATCATTCAGCTGACTCAGCATTGCTTTCATTTTATTTTCATTATTCAGTGGAAAAGACTCCAATTCGTTCAGGAGCACAAGGACTGGACTATCAAGCAGTGGAAACCAATAATGTGGTCTGACAAGTCACGATTCCAGTTACATCATGCAGACGGCCGCATGAGAATCTGGCAGAAACAACATGAAAGCATGGACCCCGCATGCATGAGTACAACCCTTCAGGCCGGTGCGGTGTGTATTATGGGAAAAAAAGTTTCACTTTATCCTTAAGTTAATCATCGGCATTATCCACATAAGATTTTTAGACAATTACAATAACTTATTTTTACAAGATCATCATTAATACAATTTGTGTGTAATAATAATTACAATAAGTATTTGTATAAATAATAATAATCACAGTGCTGTGTAGCATGTATGAGTGGTTGCCAGTTTCCTTCAAGTTCACTTCACTGTACTTGATTGGATAAGTGTTTAGAGCCAACATTGTTTAGTGTTAAAAGATGGTGCTTTCCCAAAAATTAATTGAAAACAGTTGTTAATTCCTCAATTCAACTCTTCTTTTTACTTTTGACATGAATCTTACGATTTTTTTCTTCTTTGTTGCTGTTGTTATTTCAACAGAATACGTGAAGGTGTATGCAGTGGATTCCTCTTAACAATTTTGTATGTTGCTGTTATCAGACTACTTTGGTGAGGTCAGGCACATTCGATATAAAAGTGTTGCCAACGTCTTCTTGCAATGTTTGTGCTAAACCAAACTAAAAAATATTCATGTATTCCAGTTAGGGTACATGAAATACGTTTCCTCATTAGTTTACTGGCTTTTCACCTCATTAAAGTGCTTCCTTTTTTCACCAAATACATACACACCTCAAGTATAACATTAGCAGTGTTGGATGTCATCAAAGCGGTAGCTGTTACGATAAACGTATGCACTAACCCACGCTAAAAATTCTTCGTGATTTCTAGTGAGGCTACATGAAATAGTTTTCACATTAGTTTCACAGGTTTTTCACCTCGTTAAAAGTGTTTCCTTTTCGGCAAATGCATATGTAAGGGTATCACGCAATTCAAACTTAACATTTGCTGCAAAGACCGCCACCTAAGTTTGCATCTGATACAATAAACGTTCGTGATAAACTATGCTAAAAAGTCTTCGAGTCTTTCATCCTGGGCAAATGAAATACGTTTCTCCATTAGTTTCACTGGTTTGTCACCTCATTAAAGTGTTCCCTTTTCAGCAAATGCATATGCAATGGTTTCTACGTCTGTGTTCGCCACCTTGGTCTGCAACTGATACGATCTATGTTCCCGCTAAACCATGCGAAAAATTCACCATGTGTTTCAACTGGGTAAATGAAATACGTTTGTGGTTCATAGGAGTCTCCTCATTTGTTTCATCTAATTAAACTCGGGCTTTTGGTAAATTTGTGTGTGCATAGAGTTACCACATTCATCGACTATAACATTGGCCTCGTTGGCTGTCATCTAAGTGGGCATTTGATATGATAAACGTTTGCACTAAAATACACTAAACTGAGGTAAAAAAAACTTAGTGATTAACAGTCAGGGTACATAAAATACGTTTCCACATTAGTTTCACTGGTTTTTCACCTCATTAAAGTGTTTCCTTTTTGCGAAATGCAAACGCAATGGTTACGACGTTGGTCAAGTATAACATTGACCTCATTACATGTCATTGACTCGGCAGCTGTTACGGTAAATGTACGTACTAACCCACTAACGTAATAAAAATTCTTTGTGATTTGCAGTCAGGCTACGTGAATTACATTTTTCCATTAGTTTCACTGGTTTTTCACCTCATTAAATTGTTTTCCTTTTTGACATATGTGTATGCAAGATATCACATAATTCAAATACAACATTCCTCATGGTGACAGCCACCTAAGTTGGCAACAGTTACAATATACATACGCACTGTCCCACGTTAAAAAAGCTTCGTGTCTTTAACCCCTGTGCTGCATTGAAGTGTTTTCTGTGCTGCATTGAAGTTTCCCTATTAGTATCACAGTTTTTCACCCCTTCCAGTGAATTATAATAATTCTGTTCCAGTCAACTTAGTTGTCAAAATATCTTACATGCTTACACAAGTTAACAGAATTATTATAATTCTTATATTGAACAGTTATTCCATCACTACAGTTTTAAATCTGTTTGACACTTTCATTCTCCATTTCACCTGCAGATACTCAATCAAATTTATTTCTGCTGTGTGAACTACAATTAACTCACAGTGCAAATATTAATTTTGATGAACTGAATATGTACTGTTTCTACAAGTGTATATATTTTGGAATTTTTTCAACCAAAATGTCATTCATTATGTAACAGTGCTTAAAACATGAAAGTACTGGTTGGTTATCTAAAGATTGACAACACAACATGCATTTCCCTAATAACTAAACATGCGACATGTATTTTTGGTCAGGGTTAATCGATGGTGTTCAGTTGAAATGAGTAAATATGCACTGCAGTCTCGTGGGTACTTTTTTCGTTAATGGTTTTTATACGTCTGATGAATTTTCCTACACACGAAAGCTTTCAGACGCTATTTTTTTTTTTTGTTCACAAATTCACAAGTGCAGGTATTTAGTTTCAGGAAAGCCTGCTGCATTGGTTTTTCGATCATCCAAAATCATTTAAAAGGAGGAAAATGGTCAACTGATTTAAGCACCCTATGGGAATTCAAGTTTAACTTCATTTTAAAATGTAAACTTTTGTTCGAGTGCAAAAAGCTAAAATAGACATTTTTGAATTCACCTATTCTAATGAGGCCAGCTTTTCGGTTAGCCAAAATTTCCTGAAAGTCAAAAAATGTTCAGTTGATTTACCCTGCCTAATGATTTCATGGGGTTATTTTATTTTAAAAAGTCTGCTTTGTTTGCTTGCAAACGCTAAAAGGTTTGAATTTCTTATTTTCAAGATTTCGACAATCAATGAGTATTCTGTTTTTGTATTACTTTCTCACTTTGTTTTGTAATTTTTTCACTCTCAATGTCGTCACTGTGTATGTTATATCGTCCACGGTACTGATGTCATTATTTTTCAATCTTTGATGCCGAGTACGCGGGTTCGATCCCGGCCGAGGACGACGAGGATTTTTCAGGGGGAAATCCTGAGATCACGCACTTCCTTCGGAAGGGAAGTAAAGCCGTTGGTCCCGTGTAGTCGTTTGCCGGCTGCACGTTAAAGAACCCTTGCGAGGCAAAATTTGCGGCCCCTATAACGTCGTCCTGAAATGACCATGGCAGTTGAAAAGGACGTTAATACCAAACAAACCAAACCAAACCAATCTTTGATGTCTTGTTAAAATTTATTTTATATGTTCAACAGTTTTACTGAATGGTTTTTGGACTATTTTTAACGTTCGAATTCTAAATTTCCGTCTTTGCATTTCACCTTAAAGTTTTTTCGTATTTATCAAGCTAATGTTCTTGTCTTGACTTTATGGGTCTGCAGGTACCTATCTTCACATTCTGAAAAGACAATATGATTTTGGTCATTCTCAAGGAAATGAAAAATATAAACATTTCAACTTATATAAAGATCGACCTTATTCTTCATTAAAAACAGCTATGATTAAAGATAATTTTTAGATGCATTTAGATGTATTTTGTTAAATTACTGTGGTGTCAACCCTGTGAAAGTTAGGGTAAGGTGAGGTTATTTGGGTCAGTTCGCAGATAATGAGCAAATAAAGAAAAAGTCTTTAGATAAGCAAGTCCAAAAAATTATATTGACTATTGAAAGGCCAAGTACTGTACACACAAGCAATCTCATAAGTTAAAAATAAACAGTTAATTCTAAAAAAATGTAATTTCATACCACCCCCTGTGAACCACTTAACCCCAAGACAGTGGGTAATATGAGTCACTTAAAAAATTGGAAATATCATTTCATAAAACAAGTCAAACACTGAAATTGAACTTTTTATTTATATATAGGCATTTATAAAGCTACATTTTCCTGTAATCTCCACACACACACTTCGTGATACATGTCTTACACATTTGACACGGAATCCACTGTCTGAATTTTGATGTCATCGGTTCATAAACGTTTTTGCCACAGAAGCCGCAGTCATTGTTTTCTTGTTTCTTCCTTTTTATCCCTGGATTTAGGTTAGGTTAGGTTAGGTTAGGTTAGGTTAGGTTAGGTTAGGTTTCTTCCTTTTTATCCTGGCATAATCTGATAAAATAAAAACATTATTTTTTTTTATTACCATAAAAAATGCTTGCAGTTCATTAATTAAACAATTCATAATTTTTAAAATGTCATTACGTTCACTAGCACGATTATCATGATACCATAATCTAGCTCCTCATTAGCATCCCAACATTTCAGATAAAACATTTTTTTTCAATATTCTCACAACTTAGCTCTATCCTTCATATCAGTAAACAAATTACCAGTATGGATTATAATAATTCTCCAATGTTTTATTCAAACATTTTGAGTAGTTTAATTTGAAACTCCCTTAAATCCTAAAAAACTGAAGCGACCCACATTACCAGCAAAACATGAACCATTTAACCCCCCCGCACAAGTGTTATGAAAAAAAATTCATGATAAAAAAACACGAGAGCTTAGCGAATAAAACCATGTACCTAAGTGAAGATCAGAACTTCCACTGTCACGTAATGTTTGTAACTTAGTTACTACATATTTCTGTAAATAATGATGCCATCTGAAGTTAACACATCGCTTACATGACGGAAATTTCACTCATCTTTACCATGCGGGGTGGACACTTGAAAATTCTATTTCTCGTGTTCGACGGCAGCAATGCGAATGATAGGGAGTCCATACCACCTTCAGGACGAGCTGCTGAGAGCCACATATCGGCAATTTCGTGAAACACAAAATCGTCGATTTTATAAACACGCATGCTTAGCTTGAACCCTTTTACCCGCGACCCAAATAACCCCACCTTACCGTACTCAGTAAGGTGATTCTCAATTCAGTTGTCACTGCAGTACCACCACAGGTCCCTGATTCTTCATGCAAACCCTGGTATGTTTGGATCTGTTATGCAGAAGCAAACCAATGCAAACAGTTCTCTCTGCACACAAAGTGACAGCTCGTACCCCTAAAGAATACCCGATGCTTAAGATTTGTTTTCCCTTGGATGTGTAAACAAGGACTTAGCGAGCTTCAGCTTGAGGTGCATCATGCAAGAGTACAGACAATACCTTCTATAGCTAGCTGAGGACAGCATGCGAGATATGTGGACAACATAATCGCTACTGTACCAGTGAAGGACATGTACTACTGTGATCAATCCCCTACAAGCTATGTGGCCAGCTTGGCATTTTTTAAAGCGCTTATCCTTGTTTTCATTGTTTTGTACATTGTTTAATTTTTATTTTAACCAATTGGTTATTCAACCACTGAATGTTTGGTAACACAGCAGCCAGTGAGTGGGCTTTTCCAAAGCCCTCTCATTGAAAGCTGCCATTTTGTTACCAACTCATTTGATGGTTATGAAAAACCTAGTCGGCGATTCAGCCTGGGTTAGACCATGGATCGCCCGTTGGTCAGGGTTAAGAGGGGCCATCCTATGGGGTGACAGTTTAATCGGTTCTGAAGACAAAGGGATGATCAGCGTGACGGGGATTTCACACCGATTGTAGATCGGTACATTTACGGGCTGCTGGAGTATTTTTTAAAATAATGTGTACCAAAATTCATAATTGAATCAGAGATGCGAAAAATTGAAAAGAACAATCGTGGCAAAGTGCATTTATGTGTACATCTATTTTATCCGAAGTGAAAACAACCTTCACGTATGAATTAGAGCAGATACACTGCAATTTTTTGTTATAAAACAACTAAAAATTGTAGAAACTTCCAGGTAAAGTAGTCTTCCTAATGAACTCAACACCCGTTGATTCTCATGAACACCCAGGTGTGTTAAGCCCCTGGGGCAATTCGTATTGGATTGAATTAGCCAAAAATGGTCGATTTAATAAGTGTTATCTCGGTAAACTTTTTGGTTATTTTCACACTTTATAATTCTTGTTTGTAGAATATACCAATGACCTAATCATCTTTTGTAATGTTTAACCTTTAATTTTATAAACAACCTGTCTTCAGTCACCATCTTTTTTTTAAAAAAAAACTCAAACACCAATGGCATCCTCTACAGTAAATAACATTTATTTTCGTTCGTGAAATATTCACGTGACCTCTGACCTGTAATCATACACGACTGCAGAGGTGCTATTCAATGGCCATGCAGTTTGAATGACAGGGTAACACATCTCGCAATCTGTCATCAGATAGCTATAAAAGGTGTTGTCTGTACTCTTGTGTGTTGTCTGCACCTCAAACTGAAGCCTGGTAAGTCCTTGTTTACACATCCAAGGATAATCAAATCTTAGGCATTGGCTATTCTTTAGGGGTTCGAGCTGTCACTTTGTTTGCAAAGAGAACCCTTTGCATTGGTTTGCCTTTGCATAACAGATCCAAACAAACCAGGTTTTTTGACTTTGTTGAAATTTTCCAAGTCCACTGTCAAGAGACCGAGAATCGGTTAGCACAGGGCATCTGCGTGAAGAATCAAGTACCTGTAGTGGTACAGCAATCACAATGGAATCAAGAATCATTTATACTGAGTAACTTCACAGGGTTGACACCACTGTAATTTAACAAAATAAGAAGAATTTTTGAAATGCATCAAAAAATGATTTTTAAACCATTTTTAATGAAGAATAATGTTGATCTTTACATAAGTTGAAATGTTCATGTTTTTAATTTTCTTGAGAACGATCAAAATCATACTGTCTTCTCAGAATGTGAAGAAAGGTACCTGCAGACCCATAAAGTCGAGACGAGAACATCAGCTCGATAAATACGAAAAAAGTTTAAGGTGAAATGCAAAGACAGAAATTTAGAATTCGAACGTTAAAAATAGTCCAAAAAGCATTCAGTAAAACTGTTGAACATATAAAATAAATTTTAACAAGACATCAAAGATTGAAAAATAATGACATCAGTTAAACGCAGTACCGTGGATGATATAACATACACAGTGACGACATTGAGAGTGAAAAATTACAAAACAAAGTAAGAAAGTAATACAAAATACAGAATACTCATTGATTGTCGAAATCTTGAAAATAAGAAATTCAAACCTTTTAGCGTTTGCAAGCAAACAAAGCAGACTTTTTAAAATAAAATAACCCAATGAAATCGTTAGGCAGGGTAATTCAACTGAACATTTTTTGACTTTCAGGAAATTTTGGCTAACTGAAAAGCTGGCCTCATTAGAATTAGTGAATTCAAAAACTGTCTATTTTAGTTTTTGCACTCGAACAAAAGTTGACATTTTAAAATGAAGTTAAGCTGGAAATCTCATAGGGCACTTAAACCAGTTAACCATTTTCCTCCTTTTTCATGATTTTGGATGATCGAAAAACCAATGCAGCAGGCTTTGGTGAAACGAAATACCTGCACTTGTGAATTTGTGAACAAAAAAAAACTAGCGTCTGAAAGCTTTCGTGTATAGGAAAATTCATCAGACATATATAAACCGTTAATGAAAAATAGTACCCACGAGACTGTAATTATTTGTGTCAGCATGAAATGATATTTGAGAATTCATTTGACTGGAAGAATCCACTGAAAGGGTAAAAAACTGTGATACTAATAGGGAAACTTCAATGCAGCACAAACAAAATGTATTTCACGTACCCGGGGTTAAAGACACGAAGCTTTTTTAACGTGGGTTAGTGCGTACGTTTATCATAACAGTCGCCGAATTAGCTGGTGGTCACGGCGGGGCATGTTATATTTGTATTACATGATACCCTTGCAGACGCCTTTGCCAAGAAGGAAACACTTTAATAGATGAAAAACCAGTGAAACAAATGGAGAAACGTATATCATGTACCCAGGGTGAGAGACACGAAGAATTTTTAGCGTGGGACAGTGCGTATGTATATTGTAACTGTTGCCGACTTAGGTGGCTGACATGACGGAGAATGTTATATTTGAATAATGTGATACCTTGTGTACGCACTTGACAAAAAGGAAAATACTTTAATGCGGTGAAAAAACAGTGAAACTAATGGAGAAACGTATTTCATGTGCCCAGGGTGAAAGACACGATGCCTTTTTATGCAGTTTACCACGTACTGATATCGTATCAGATGCTAACTTAGGTGAAGGTCACTGCGGGGAATGTTATATTTGAATTACGTGAAAGCCTTGTGTATGCATTTGCTGAAAAGGAAACAATTTTTTGAGGTGACAAACCAGTGCAACTTTAGGGGTAAACGTATTTCACGTAACCTGAATGGAAATCACAAAGATTTTTTACCATGTGCTAGTGCGTACATTTACCGTAACAGATGGCACTTTGATGACATCCAACACTTTTAAAGTTATACTTGAGTCATGCAGAAACCATTGTGTATGTATTTGGCAAAAGAAGGAAGCACTTTAATGAGGTGAAAAGCCAGTAAACTAATGGGGAAACGTATTTCATGTACCCTAACTGGAATACATGAATATTTTTTAGTTTGGTTTAGCACAAACATTGCAAGAAGAGGTCGGCAACACTTTCATATGGAATGTGCTGGACCTCACCAAAGTAGTCAGATAACAGCAACATACAAAATTGTTAAGATGAATACACTGCATACACCTTCACATATTCTGTTGAACTAACAAAAGCAACAAAGAAGAAAAAAATCGTAAGATTCATGTCAAAAGTAAAAAGAAGAGTTGAATTGCGGAATTAACAACTGTTTTCAACTAACAACTGTTTTCAATTAATTTTTGGGAAAGCACCATCTTTTAACACTAAAGAATGTTGGCTCTAAACACTTATCCAATCAAGTTAAGCGAAGTAAAGAAGGTATGGTAAATTCAAAATTTAAAAAAATGGATTAATATGGCAAACCCAGCAATTGAAACACAGAATCTGGCAACCACTCACACGTGTTATGCTGCACTGTGATGATTATATATACAAATACTTTACACAAAGTGTAGTAATGATGAACTTGTGAGAACAAGTTATTGTAAGAATGACATATCTCTGTATGGAAATAATGTAACCGACACGGTGAAATAAAGAACTTGTGACTTGAAAATAATGATTGAAGTTTGCCTTTAACCTCGTTTTTTCATTGAAAACCCAGAAATTTCAGTATAAAAAGTTGCACGTGAGGAAAAATTCGTGAAACAAAACTAACATTGTCGAAAAAAAATGTGAAAAAAATCTTGCATTCCCTTAATCACATGGCGAAAAAACTTGTGGCCGTCACTTAACTTTAAGCTGGGAAATGTCGTAAATGTAGACGGGAGAAAGTTGCATGTGCGGGGAAATTCGGGGGACAGAACCTGCATTGCTGAAAAAATGACAGGATATTTTCCTGTCTATCGCAGGAGAGTCTGGAAACAAAAGTCACAAACAACTTTTAAAGACATCAAAAACAGTAAAAAAAGCAGGTAAAAGAAAAAAGAAAACGAGGATTGATCTTAACACTGTGTGTACTACAGGTTAAAAGTGGGGGTTGGACAAAAATGTGGGCACTAGAGTCACAGAGAATCGAGCTCAAACCACCATTCAACCAGTGAATGAAAGTCTGATGTTCTAACCCTGGCCTGTGTAGGGCACACAGTCAAATAACAGTGAAAAGTCGAAGTGAATTGTTAACCTAAATTAAACTTAAATCTCATATAGAATGTTGCCTATATTGCACAAACTACGCTTGTTCTTAAAAAGAGTAAACATTGAGAGAAAAAATTATTTAAAAAACAAACATCAAACTGAGCAACCAGAATACAAAAAATCACAGAGTGTAGAAGAATATTAAACATTCTTAGTGAGAAACTGTATTTATAAAAGTTTGCAATGTCAATTGTCAACCCTGTAAATCGTCGAGTCAGAGTTGTCAGTAGTGAATTGAAACAATGCACTCGTTATCAGAAAATTAAAAAAAAACAATACACCTTTAAAGAGAAGTAGTTTTATTTAGAAGAAAGTGTAAAAGGGCTTAGAAAAAATTTGGTTTACCGAGAAACAATAGTTAATTAGTTATTAGGCAATCACCTTGAGGGTACCAGTCATCTTAGCAACCCGTTTTCCTTGATATATATAGTGGATCGAGAGTTGTTTATATTGTCAGACAAAATTACATAAGGCTGCTTTTGCTGTTACACAGGTGGTGGTGGTTCACTGCATGGTACTCTTCAGGACAGGCATGCTTCACTGCATGGCATAACCAAGAATTATGAAATCAATATTATTTTCAGCCTCAGGACATCGGAACATGGCAGCAATCAAGTGATTAATGAAGAAGATGTCATCAGTCAAATGAGTGACCACACCAGGAATGGAAGCTCGATCAAAAAGCAATCAAACAGTCTGAAATCAACAAAATTTAAAGGTTAAAAAAATCAATTAATTACTTAATTAACTCACATTAATTAAAGGTAATTAAAACATTAACAGCCTCATTGTACTAACAGTACAACTGTAAGGTCAGCAGTCACATGAGTCCAAAAACAGCGTCAGCGTCCGAAAACAGTGTTTGGAAAGTGGAGGGGAGGTGGCAGCAGCGTCTTGATCTTTTGAGTGTGGTCATGTGTAAAATTGTTGGGACACCCCCTCCACATTCCAATAACAGTGGATGTCGACACATACTGCTCACACATGTTAGAATTGTTTAATAATTTTTATTTATATTAATTAGGGTTATACAAAAAAACATAGTATTTGTTCCCTTGTGTGTTAAAATCTATATATATAATTTCGTTGTATGTCCGGATGTATGTATGTCCAATTCTCTTTCCAGAGCTTTCTGATGCCATCTGATATCGCAGAAAGCTGAAATTTGGCATAGTTAAAGTATTTTTG
>JAHWFO010074394.1:76748-88115 GCA_023313115.1 Rhysida immarginata | reverse complement strand
TAATAATAATAATAATAATAATAATAATAATAATAATAATAATAATAATAATAATAAATGTACTAAATAGCGCTAGAAAGTCATAGGTAAATGCAATAAAGTGAAAACTTACGCAGGCTGCAACTTAAGTACATTATTGAATTATAAATATTTTATAAGTATTATTATTATTGTTTTATCTATATTTTTAGAAAATAACTAAACGTAATTTGATATTTAAATAATAAATAAAGAAATAATTTATTATAAATAATATGCAAAATTACGCTCCATTTATAAAGCATTTCTGAAGGAAACGATGTTTTACCTCTGATCCACACAATTCCAAAGATAAATTATTTAAACTTAGGGATTTTTATATAAATCTGAACATAAATTTACTGGTTTCCCTAATGTTGGAATTATGATAGGAAAAAATAATAAACCAAGAATATTGTCCCCGATAACAATTTCAGAAGCTTTTATAAAAATTTAAGAAAAAAATAAATGACTTTGTTATATCTATATTAATTAAGTATGATCATTTAAAAATTTAGGAATTCGAATTTAAAATACCTATTTTATAATAAAGAAAAAATATGAAATTTGACAAGGATTAAACCTAAAAAAATCCTATGGTTTCTTATAAAATTTGATTTGCACAGACAGTTTATTAATAAGAAATGTATCTGCGTTCAGAGGGATAAACTGATTTAAATAAAGAATAATGAAATAGTTAGTCATCACTTAATTCAAGTACTATACAGTATTATGAAATAATTTTGGATATAAACTCATAATATTATAAAATAAGACAAACAAAGTTTCTTTTTCCACAACATACAATGAAATCGTTTTCGAAATTGCATTTGCCTTTCCATATTTTCATTATATATATATATTGTAGAATAAGAGAGTTTGCTTGTATTAATATATAATATTGTATCTTCATTTTATATAACTACAGATTTAATATACGAATTATTAATTAATTAAGGAAAAATAGTTTTTAAATCTGTTAAAATTTCGATTTCCTAAGCAGAATAACTTCAAAAACAACTTTTTTTTTTTAATTTTTACATTCCTCCGTGAGGGTGACATAAAAACCACATGTCCAGCATATGTGAATCTAGGCCATGTCACCATTGCTATGACTACGCAAAGGTTTCCAGAGAACACGCCTACAAATTTGCGTAACAAATTGCTTGAGCTGTGGTTCACTTGAGCTGGGGTCTGTAGGGTAGTTGTAATACGAAAGGACTCTGAAGAAGGTCTCGCGCTCAACTTCATCTCAGCCGAGCCGGAAATACTTTTTGAGAGTTTTAACTGTGATGCGGGCCTTAATAACGTGCCTTAATCTTTATCACGTGGCCATACCAGCACAACTGAGATCTCTTAATGCAGAGAAGTAGCGGCTCAACACTAACTAGTCTTCCTAGGCAGTTGTTATTTTCCAAGCTGGTGGGTAAGAGACCAAGGGGTCGGCCTAGGACCAGCTGGTTGGACTATATGGAGAATCTGGGTCGAGTCGCTTGGGTATTTCCTGGAAGGACATGCACCTGATGGCCGAAGATTGCCATCTCTGGAGATCCTCCATAGGATTGATGTCCCCACAACCCTAACGGATAAGTGGCTTTGAAAAGTAAGTAAGTAAAAATAGATGTTGCACAGTGGGGCCAAATATACCAATTCTTGGCAGAACCTAAAAAATAAATTATAAGAATTCCTGAAATACCACCTGGAAATAGGAATTAAATATTGGTATGATATGATACAAGGTAGTTTCAATGGGGAAATGGTAGTGCCGCCTGTCATATGACCAGAAACTTCAGAAACTTGCTAATTCTGACAACTGATTGCTTGTGCTTATTAGCATGCAATCTACTGTTGCGTTTGTACGAGCAGTGATCCTCAGTGCTTAGGAATATTTTGTTACAATTCTACATGGTGTTTAAATCTTTAGTAAGAAAATTTTTTAATCGTTATATATACTAAGATATGTTTAGTTGTGTGATTATGATGAAAATTTAATAAAGCTTCACATATTTGCCCCATTTGGAATTATTACACTGGTCAACAGAAATTTCATTGCTAACAGTTCTATGACTTTACTTATTTAATTTTGGGTTGCTGATTTCAAAAATGACGCCACTTTTCCTGTATTGGCTGCAGTTTATAAGATACTGGAAAAATTGCACACCTTATGTGGTGCCCAAAGCTTGTCTTGGTCTCCAAGTTTCACATCAAAAAAGGCTAATTATGCTTTTTGACAAAGGCTGTGATGTTAGTCCTCAATTTCTGTGGAGTGTTCTCTCCATAAATGTAATAAAATACATCAGCATTACACAACCACGTTTGACGAGAATAACTCATTTTTCAGAGAAATCCATCAATAAAAATGATTTGAAAACAATGATTTAATAATACTAAATAAGCAAAAACAAGAAACACAGATATATGCGGTTGTTACCTGCTTGGGGGATATAATTTGAACCTTGAAGAGCACGTTTTTTGAATGCCGGATTTTCGAAGTTAGAGTTTATCTAAAAAACTAGAGCCAATCGAACAAAACCAATGTCATTTTTGGTTTCTGCACAAAAATTACCCTGAAATTGTTGAAATATTCTTGATAATTCAAATTTTTTTTGTTGTCCAGTGTTCTAGTAAAATGGAAACCCAAACTTCATAGTAATGTAGATCTTGTCTAGAGGAATATACAAACAGAATTTTATATAAGTTAAATAATTAAATGAGAATATTACCTTTAATGGAAATCCAATTGCTTGTATATTTTACTTTTATACGATCCAGATGCGATATAATTCATGTAATTTGTTTGATACAATTCATATAATTGTTAAAAAATTCAGTAATTGCATACCTGGTCTATATTGCTGGATGATGAAATAAGAAAAACGAACAGGTCTGGTTTTAGCAGTATGGTAGCATCTTTATTAGTTTCTCAACGTGTATTGAGAAATATCTCATCTTCAGGAACTGTTCGTTTTTCTTATTTCAAAAAAATTTTGTATTATTGTTTAATAGTGCTTAACTAATCATTCATATAAGAAAAAACAATGTAATATTTTTTGCCAGAAATTATCGTATTTGCCCCACTGTGTGCTGTTCAAAAAAAGTTAACATATCCAAAAAGAAGACTGAGTACACGCACAGACATTGCAGAAAAAGAATTGTTCCTGCACATGAATATCCGTCGCTATCACATCGTCTACAGCGAGCTGTTAAAAGATTTCTTTTCACAAAAAGTATGATATCAACTGAAATTCTTGGGAATATGGTAGAAGTTTGTGATGCCGAATGTCTGGATTATTCAGTGTGTGTAAATGGTTATAATAAATATTAAATAGAAACTGGAGCTGTTACCCCAAACATCAGGAAATGGTGTAAAATATTTCGGGAAGGAAAAGATAGCTTTGCTGATGAACCCGCTTTCGGAGTGGTCTGCTTCAGCAGCAACATCAGCATTAACAAGGACATTAAGAACACAATCAGACAAAACCATCGCATTTTCTTGAAAGAAGTGAGTGAAAGGTTTCACATAGCCTATGAATCTGCATGGGATATGGTGCTTGAAAATTTTGGATACCACAAAGTCTGTGTTGGATTCCAGAAAAGCCTGACAACAGAACACTCCTGCAACAGAATGGCGAGCAGTCAGCGACATCTGCAGTGGTACAACCAGAGGAAAATGCGTTTCTAAATGGCATTGTCACAAGAGCTGAGTCCTAGATCTTGCACTTCAAACCTGAAACTAAAAATGCAAGCATAATGGGAAACATACACATTCTCCAGTTAGCAAAAATATAGTTTGTCCTTGTACTCGAAAGATTATGCTTACAGTTTTTTTGGATATTAGGGGCATCCTAATTGCAGAGTTCTTCCCTCGTGGGACAGCCATCAACGCTGATATCTATTCTGAAACATTGACCAATCTACGGTAAGCAATTCAGGAAAAGCAACCAGAAAGACGAAATGATGATCGACTTCTATGACAATGCATATGAGTAAGAGTGGAGAAGCTCCCTAGCCAACCTAACTCAGTAAAAATACGTATGCTCCTAAAATAAACTTTTTCTAATGTTAATTTCGAAATAATACTTGGACATTACATTTTACTAATGTTTTTATTAATTTATTTACTTGTTATCAACTCGATTGTGAATTCTAAAAACGATTCAAATAAAAATTGTGTTATACAGTCAGGTATTAATCAGCTACATCTGTGGTTGGTTAGTTAAATCTTAGCTAAAGTTTCTTCATGAAGATATGACGACAGTTCTACTCTGTCATGAATTAAAAATACAATTGTTTGTGTTAATTGCTTCAAAATGAATTTTTATTACATACTTACAATTTCTTCTCCCCATTTCACACTCTCAACAGCTTCTCTTCAAAGTAGAGCTCTTCTGTTTGCTTAATACTTCATTGTTTTTTCAACATTCGTTTACAACTGCCTACAAGTGGATATAATTTAGAAGTTTTCTTAATACTTTTAAAAAATTCTGTTTTCTAATTTTTCTCTGTGATTTTTCTTCCAATTTGTTGAATTCTTTCTATCTGTTTTCTATCCAATGTCTGCCACTCATAGTACATCCACCACTTCCGCTTCTTCAAATTCACCAGGCGTTCCCGATCATGGATTTTAACACTCTACATCACTTCTGAACTTGCTGTAAGATTTCTTTTTAGATACATACTGTTTTCCTGCTGTTTTTCCATGAATATCTACATTTTTGCTTTATCCATTCAGGCAGAAGGGAATTTGGGTTCACTACTACTGCTAAGCCAGATGCTACCCATTCGAACGTCCCAGCAGGTGATTTTATTTGGATTTCTCTGGTGATTATCATTCTAATCATTGTTCCTTAAATTTAAAGGTATTTGACTTGTTTTTAATATCTTTTTTCGTTTTTAGCCTTATAAGCCATTCCACTACATTGATGAAACAGGGAGGCCATACATATGTGTCACATATCTGAAAAGAACTAGATTGCTATCTCAAGCATTTGAGCCCACCGTTCAGACAACAGCATCAGCATCAGCTGAGGATGTTGCTGGTTTTTATAGTGCAGACCACTAGGACAAACCAGGCTTTGACGACCTTTTTGAAGCAGTGAACGAGTTGAATTTTAGGGACAGAGCCGACAAGACTGCCTTTTTCTCAGACCCTGAATTCGGACAAGGAGCAAAGGCAACTTTGGATGCCAACAATCAAATATAGTATATATTACTTTTATTATATAACTCGTTTTTCTTTGGGTAGGGGTACAGCAAAGTATTGGTTTCTCATCCGCTCTACCTCTCTCTTTTTCATTTTTTTCTTTCTATAGTGCTACAAATATTATCCAGAACATTACAGATATGCCTACCGTATTAGTGTTTTGAAAAATACAGAGTTGGTCACTTTAGGCAAGGCATTAAAGAATTGTCTACAGACGTAATCTTTAAGTGCAGTCTAGATTTCAGGGAACGAGATAACTGCCATGAGGCTACTCAAACAAAATTAGATGTCATTTTAGATGCACTGAAATGTGTTGATAGAATAAAATACACTAAAATACTTGCGTTAAGGTATGGCTGTTTGAAAACAAATTAGGTTTCTTGAGTTTGTTACAGCTAGTATCATGTTCTATCATGAGAATATTTATTTTAGTTTTTTTCAGCTTAAAAAACTATTAACAAGACAGGTAGATGTGGATATACTAGTCAAAAGCCATCAGATCTAAACGAAATGGAAGATTTAAATGGATTCACACTTGAAATTCAAATAAGGACTTTTAAAAAACAATATAGCTGAATCATTGACTGTGCTCTGCAAGGCTTATCATCTAATTAATCCCATTCTGAATACATGTGTGCTGATGGGTAGTGTTTGTTCGTCCCGGGGACTTTCATGTAGCACCACACCGAAATGCAGAGGAAGATGTGCTTTATAAATTTTTTGCCTTAATGTGCATATATTTTTTGCCATTTTTCCGAAAAAATAGGGGCGACTTTGGGCTGTTTAACCAAATTTTTGCTTTCTTAAGTTCTCTTTTTACTTATCAAGTTCTCTTCTACTCATTTCCCCTAACTTATACAGGGTGATTCAGTCAATTTCTGACCATTTCACTCGAATGACGTGCATTAGGGTTAAACAATTGAAAGAATATGAGCGCCATATCGAATTTCTAAATAGGTGGAGTTTGTATTGTTGCAACGACGCTGCATGAAAATCGTATTGTTGAAAAATGGCGCGCGCATTATCAACAGAGCTGAAATGCAAGGTTTTTGAATGTTATTTCGAGACAAAATCACCTGTAACCATGCAAAGAAAGTTCCGGAAGGAGTATAAGTGTCGAGACGCACCAGGCAGGCAAACATTCATGGATTTTGTCAAGTAATTTCGTGCCACTGGATGTGTTAAAGGCAAGAAAAAAGGCGAAGCTCATGTTCGAACGGTCGAAGTTGTCGAAAAAGTTCGCACAAGGTTGGTCATTTCCCTACCAAAAAATCTGTTTGCCGCCTATCCATTGAGGAAGGGCTGTCGTATACCACGACGTGGCGAATTTTGAGAAAGGATTTACACCTGTTCCCGTATAAGATCCATGTTTATCAGGAGTTAACAGACACTGGAAGACAGAAGCGACAACAATTTGCGATGGAGTTTGGAGCAGAAATGGAAGCCAATCAGGACATTCTGGACAACCTGTGGGTGTCAGATGAGGCCTTCTTCCATCTGTGAGATGACGTTAATAAACACAACGTTCGTCTTTGTGGTTCCCAGCACTCTCATGAGATCCATAAGTCACCTCTTCATCCACGAAAGGTTATGGCATGGTGCGCGATTTCCAAAAGAGGCATCATTGGTCCGTTCTTTTTTGAGGGCACCGTAATGTCACAGGCTTACCTTAACATGTTGGAAACTTTCTTCATCCCCGAGCTGCGAAGGAGGCGTATACCGCTTCGACATCAATAGTTTCAAAAGGATGGGGCTAAGCCTCACACAACTAATGAAGTTCTAGACTTTCTCAATCAGAAATTCGGAAATCGTATCATTTCAAACAGGTTTCCAGATCGATTCGGGAGTGGTTTTCTTTGGCCCCCTACGAGTCCTGACCTAAACCCATGTGATCTTTATCTCTGGGGGTTCCTTAAAGACAGTGTGTTCACTACAGCACCAAGAACTCTAGACCAGCTGCGACAAAGCATCGTCGACTGCTGCACCCTTGTGGATGCAGAAATCCTGGATAGAGTTATGAACAACTTCACCATTTGGCTGCGAGCAGTTCAAAATGTTCTTGGTGGCCACATTCAGCATATCATCAAGACTTTTCCACGGGAATAAAAACTCCGAACTGCCTAAAATATCATACTGAAATGCTAAGTTTGTAAACATTAATGGGTCAATAAATCATAGTACTGAAATGGTCAGAAATTGACTGAATCACCCTGTAGTTTAATGGATTGTTTTTTTGTATAAACAGCGTCGAAGTTGAACCAATTGAAAAGCAGTCAGACAGCACTCAATTCCTGTCCATTTCACGAAACAGGAGAGTGGCAGTAACCATCTGCTTCAAAGCCACCGAGTTTCGGATCATTTTACAGTTCTTTAGTGAACTCCGCTGCCTGTCGAACTGAAGCTCCCCGAATTCCCAAAACAACAATTTGTTTAGTTTATACGAGGGAATTCCAGGTTAAACAGTTTGCTGTAGTTACTGTGAACGGCATATTTCATAAGGGGGTCATCAGTTCACGAATGATCACTTTCTTTAACTGTTAACAAAGCCGTCAGTATTTTAAGGGTTTACCCTTTGTTATTTAACAGGTACTGAATCATTGACTCATCTTTTTGTATAATTTTTTATTTTTGAAAAACACAATTCTGTTTGGGGGTTTTGTAATTATTATAGCCTTTATTTAGTGCTTATTTTTTAATTTTTATGGCCAGTATTCACTGCTTATTTTGCTGTTGATTGCTTTTATTCCTCTACTCTTTATAAAATGTCTGAACAACCCCTGAATTTATTTATTTATTTACTTATATATTTATTTAATTAAAATTGACATAATTATAATAATAATATAAAAACAAAAATTGAGTAAAATATGGGATATTTATTCATCAAAGAGAATAGATTAAATACAAAGGTTTATTGTATAAAAGAATATTTATATATAGAAGATTGTTATTTACGAATAGTAAGGTGCCTGGAGGCCTGTCTGGGGCATTTTTCATATATTCTGAGACTAATATCCATAAATAGTATAAATTAATACATATTAAATAAACATATCAACAGCAACTATAATAATAATAATAATAATAATAATAATAATAATAATAATGTAGCAACTACAGGGATACAATCCGCCAGATAAACCGGAAGATGAATCCGTTTGTTGCCCCCCAACAGGCCAAAGCCCAAAACGGGGTTAATGAGACATGTAAAATAACTAATAAAGAAAAGAAAAATAAAAAATAATAATAATTAAAATAACTAAAACAAGTTAGGAGAATAAATAAATATGAAGATCGTTAGAGTCTGATAAGCTGACATCTTTGAAATTCTCGTAATAATTTTTAATTAATTTGTTAATAGGATTGATCCGTGCAATATGCGAATTCCAACGAATAGCAGGTTTGATAATAATAATAATAATAATAATAATAATAATAATAATAATAATAATAATGTGACAACAACGGGGAGATCGACCAGACAAACTAGAGGGAAAAACCCAATGTTGTCCCCCAACAGGCAGGAGCCCAAAACGGGATTGATGGGATTATAAAAAAAATAACAAATATAGAAATAAAAATAGTTAATATAAAACTAGAAAACTTAAGAAACAACGAACCGAAAAAAGGGAAAAAAAGAAACAAAAAAAAAGAACGAACATACTAACAAAAAATTAAGAAAGAGACAAGAACAAAGAACAATCACAAAAAATATATCTACGTTAATAGGTTTTAAAATTAATAACAGAAAGTTTGGTTTTAAAATTTTTCGAAAAATTATTTAAACGTAAAAAACAAGAATATTCTTTAAGGAAGAATATAAATTTTGACATACACCAAATTTTTAATAATTATGGAAAGCGAGAAAGGCAATTCTATGTTCCATACTTGTTTAATAATGTACCAGAATGGATGCTAAATTTAACATCCTTTAATTTAATTAAGTCTAGTTTTTTATATTGGAAAAACACAAAATGTAAACTCAAAATTAGATAAAAGAAGTCTTACGAAAAATGTTTTCCGTTATATAATAAATGGAATAATTTATATTTATTTAAAAATTGTATATACTGAGGTAGACCCGTTTTTTACATCCATACAAGCCCAGAAAGGGCTTCGGATTTGGGTTTCGAAATTGGCCTCTAGAAATATTATAAGAAAGATTTGATTACCATGTCGTTGTAAAAATCTTGGTAAAAAAAAGTAAATTTAAATTTTGTAAATGATTCTTGTAAATTTTGTAAAATTATCTTGATTGATTGATTGATTGATTGATTATTATTATTATTATTATTATTATTATTATTATTATTATTATTATTACATTCGGTCTAACATATTTGTGACAAAAAGTGAAGATCAGAGAAAGAAAGGTGTACATTCAAAATATAATATTTATGTATTTATAATGTAAAATATGTAATAGTTAATACAACAAATATAATCTTATCTAAACTCAAGCTAACAAAGTGCAAACTTTAATAAAATCCATAATGTAATGTAATATATGTAAAAAAAATTGCTTATTAATTTGGAAAAATTACTTGTGATTATTAGATTTATTATTGTTATTTGTGAACTTTATTTGTATTTTGTATTAAGTTGAATTTGTTTTTGTATATTATTAAGTTTCTTTTTTTTGTTCTTGGTTATGTAACTTTTTGTCCATATAATTCCATACAAATCTTATAGTAGGCTTCAGGATTTGGGATGTACATATGAATGTTGAATTGTATAGAATTTTAAATAAATAAATATTATGTAAATTATGTAAAAAAAAAAAAAAATAATAATAATAATAATAATAATAATAATTTTTTATTTTTATTTATTTAATAGATTTAAACAAACCCCCTTTGCAAGGCCTGTATGGCCTAAGGGCTAATGTGTTGGGTCCCCTGGGAGGAGCTACATTAATGAGTAACAAGCAATGAAGAATCAAACAAAAAATAACATTAAATCAATTGTTTTAGTTGAGGTTTTAATGGGTGGGATGTTAGTAAGTGGAATTGCAATGTCTGTTTGAATTGATTTAAGTGTAGGCAAAGAGTGAATAGCCTCTGGAAGGGATGATGACCAAACATTTCCTATATAGGGAGATACATCTTCTGATGTAATTCTGTCTAACTTAAAGCTGGCGGATGGATGTAGTTAACAAACAAGTGTCGTAGGAGTGATAGTCAGTATGAATTTGAATATGTAACGAGGTAGAGGGGATAAGTTGTTGGCTAATTATTATATAGATAAACAAGCATAGCTGTATAGGATAAATTAATTAAATTGGTGAGATTCTCTGAGGTGAAAAGTATTGAGAAGTACTGAATAAGACACTTTTGGAGCTAAAATAAATGGGTGAGATTGTAAAACATGGAAGATCCCCAGAATAAAACTCCATAACAAAGATGGGAATGAATCAATGTATGATATAATAACAGTAATAAGTAAGATGAAAGAAAATGTAAACCAGAAATCAAACCAAGTTATAATTAAGGTTAGTTGATAAAGTGTTAATATGATGGTCCCAAGACAGATCATGAGATATGCAGATACCTAAATATTTCAAAATACACTATTTAGCAGTTGGATGTTGTTGTATATAGGCAAGTCTCGGGAATGCTTTGCATTTACGCTGATGAAAAAGCATGTATTTTGCTTTGGTGGCGTTAAGAATAATGAATTAGATGTATTCCACAAACTTAAAGAAGATAAAACCTGGTTGATTTTAATGATGAGTTGAGAAATAGGAGGATCAGAAAAAAGAAGGGTAACAGCATCCGCATATATAAATGAGTGAGTAGAAATTAGGTAAATTGGTAAATCATTAATAAACAGGTTGAATAATAGCGATGAGAGAACTGATGCCTGCGGGAGTCCTGAGTTCTGAGTTATTGTTAATGAAGATTTATTATGAGACTCCAGATAATACCGATGCTTGGAAAGTAAATCAATTAAGCAGTTAAGGGGAGGGCCACGCATATTGAAGAAAAAAGATAATTAAAAAATAGTAGTTGGAGTGGGATAGAGTCAAAAACTTTTGTGTAATCAAAAAATACCGAAACAACGAAGTTATTTTTAGACATTTGAGATGAAACATATTCAGTAAGATCATAACAAGCGGTGTCAGCATTAGGCCTTGAGATATGATT
>JAHWFO010074394.1:34147-68450 GCA_023313115.1 Rhysida immarginata | reverse complement strand
ACACGTTAAAAAAAAAGATCCTAGAGCAAAAACTATTAAAAAATAAAAAAAATATTAATACAAAAACCAAAAAAGTCTTTTATGCCAAAAAAGCCTGCTACAGTAAACAAGTATGGAACATATCCATATGTAAAAAAGTATGGAATATATCTAAAGGGGTATCTTGAAATAATGACGAGTGATTTCAGCCACATCCCTAATGCCTATTTTGGATTGATTAAGGTGACGATATTACTACCGCGATATTTATTCATCCCAGTGTTACTTCATAGATGTGATGGAAGATTGTTTTGCCCTTGTGGTGGACTTCTACAAACACACAGTCTGCACACTTATACTCCCATGCAGAGGATAAACACCCATTGCCTGCTGCCTGGTGTATGTCAATTTTATAGGGCTCTTGATGAAGGTTATATTGCAGTCAAAATCCATGAAGTTTATCATTATAAGGAATGGTTCACCTATGACAAAATGAGCAAAGAGACTCACTTCTTCAATGAGTATGTGAATGCATTCAATGGGGGTAAGATCCAGGCTTCAGAGTGGCCTCCACATGCTTCAACAAAGAGTGAGCTAGCAGCATTCATAAATGATGTATGTGAACATGAAGTTATCAACTTAGATCCAGCCAAGTTCAAAAAAGACCCAGGTCTACATAGCATGAGAAATTAGCACTGAATAACGCATGAAAGTATCTCGGCTTAAACGAGTTTGTAGACAGTCATGCAAAATATTATCGACTATTTAATATCCCCTCACTCAAGGTTACAGATCTCAATTTGGTCAAAACAAGAGAGGACGTCAGTCCACTTGTCCACCAGAAAAATAAGAAAAATTAATTTTTCTTACGGATAGGTGGACTTACCTCCTCTCTTCTTTGTGCAGTAAGTATCCACAGTTTAATAAGATGTTTGCATTTTTATTTTACTCAATGTGGTGTCAGATGACATGATACTAATATCCTACTAGTTGACACATCCTTCCATTCACCTAAAAGGCAATGTTGTTATTGCCTCATTTGCGATGTGCTATGACTGTCTTGAACTCTACAGAATCTGGAAGACACCAATTCTACCATATTTTTTGAAACCTACAATCATGAATAGCTTTCTCGGGGTGGTCACCTAGGTCAGTTAACAGATGAGTTGGCTCACAAATTGGTCTCGATGTCTTCACTGAAAATAAATCATGCATGTGCAAAGAATTACTGTCTCAATTTCTGAAATGAAAATCGTGAACTTAAATGTAAAGGATTGACTCTGAGAAGTGTGACAAAACTTTTTACTCCAGTTAACATAGAGACATTTGTAAGAAAAGACAGTGGCCAGGGGGCAACTCTATGTGTGCCTGTATCAATCAATACTGTAAGAAATAACGTTGCTCCAATGTTGCATAATAAACCCACCTTCAAAATGAATGAGAAATGTTTTACACAAGACAGGAACTTTTCAATCAGTTAACTTTTTGGTTTTCATGATCACTTTTTAAAAACAAGTGAAAAATATAGTAGAGAAAAATATAATTCATGCATAGTAGTTAAGATAAAGGATTAAAATTATCATTACACAAAAATATATAAACGAGTCCTTTAGATCTTTCTTATCAAAGACCATCATCAGGTATAAGAACATGTAAATAATTTGTATATATAGACAAAGAAATGTAAAAAAACTTACATTCCCTCCATCAATTTTATCTGCAAATCTACTGTATAAACTTTATAAAAATCATTAATTTAGTAAATAAGTTTTTTTTCAACATTAATTTTTGTCATTTGTAATTAAAGTATTAAAACACATTTTGAAGACATTAATTGTAAATTAATTGTACTAAAAAATATTCTATGGTTGATGATTTGTGGTCAGTAGTTAAACAAGTATGCAAAAAAATTAATTTCTCATGACTTTTCACCACTTATAGTTTTTAATTGACTTTTTCTTTGTAAATAAATTGTAAAATTTTTAAATTAACATTAGTCTATTATGACTTTTATTTAAGGAGCTAAAATAAAGGAATTTTGGTGCTGCATGTTACATGACCAAGAAAACGTCACGTCACCAAAATCAACCAATCAGTGGGCTGGGAAAAACTTCTCGGAGCACAAATCTACTGTTAATGCTAGATAGAGAACACATCTACCCACAATATCATCAAAGCAACACTAGTCATTTAGATTGGGTGGTCTGGACCACCCAATCGGCAGTCCAGACTTAGCACCCACAGACTACCACCTCTATGATCCCATGAAGACATTTCTGGGTGGTTAGAAGTTTGAGACTGATGAGGCACTAAATTCTGTCATGCGCCATTGACTGTACTCAGAGACAATGAAGTTCTATGAACGGGATATGCTGAAACTAGTACAGAATTAACCAATTTCACATGCTTTCCATTGGTCATTAAAATGATTAAATTGAATTGACCCATACGTGCTTCATTTAATTATGATAAGGCATTCGTAAAATGGTGCTGAAAAATAAGAATAATTCTTTTTCCTCAAGTTATGAATTGTTGAATAGATAATTCATAATTTAAAGTACAGGGTGGTCATAAAATAAATTTGCCTACTCAGAGCTCTCTAGAGCCCAATCTAATGAACCAATTATGATGCAAATTGAAATGTAGGCTATTCAGACCATGGAGGAGAGAATTCTGGAAAGAAAAAAATTAGTGCAAATTTTCACCACCAGGTGGCACCGTGGAATGACAAACTGAGAATTTAAACATTAGCTGCTGCGCTTGACCTTGAAAGAGCGCCCTGTAACTCCAGGTATGCTTCATCAAACATGTATTCTTTCGAATAGTGGTGTTTCAGTTGTCCAGCTTGCATATCAAAAGCGTGTATTGTGTATTATCGTAAACATAGTGCGTCTGTTAGACGTAGAGTTAGTATTCAACGTAAATTTTTATACGTCTCTTGGACGTAGAGTTAGTATTCTCTTGGACGTGTTGTTAGGAATCATGGTGCTTATTTATATACTCTGAGGCATATTAGTTATTATTAATTACAAGTGCTTATATTAATACAAAATTCAATTGTTATGGATTCAGTAGAAGAAAAAGAAATTGAAAAAATTATTGGAAGTCTAAATATAAATTAGTCTTCAGGAATTGATGGAATTTAGGCAAACAACATTAGAAGTAATGGTAACGGTTTTGTTTACTCATTTATATGATGTAATATTGAAGACAAATGAATGGCCAAAAGAGATAAAAATGTCAAAGATTAGGCCAATCTATAAGAAAGGTAAAAAACAGATTTAAATAATAATCGACCAATATCATACTTTCTATTATTATAAAATATTTTTAAACATTGGATTAAAAAAAACTTGAGGAATTTTGGGAAAAGAACAATACTTTTGGTAAAGAAATATGTGGTTATAGAAAAAAGAAGTCAACCCGAAATTTGAAATGACACAAAAATTAAATAAATGCTTTCATCATGGTCTTAATTCAGCAGTTATTTTTTGGATTTAAATAAAACTTGGGATTTGGTTAATCGTGATATTTTGTTTTTAAAATTGAAACAATATGGTATAAGAGGACAATGTTTAAATTTGTTGAAAGGAATGCATACGAATAGAATGTAAAAACTAAAGATAAATAATCCTGAAAGTTCAGTTTCTGAGATCACAAATAGTATTCCTCAAAGGTCAATATTAAGTTCAATTTTTTTCCAAATTCTAGAAATATCTCTTTTCGTTTGTCTTTTAAAACATTTTAGACTATAAAATTCGTTTTAATACATATATTTTTTTCAAATATTCTTATATCAATTGTTTTTTTAATATTGCTATTTTACAGAGTTGTTAAATAGTTAATGAACAATAAATACTTTATAATAAATGTATTGTTCTAAAGTACTTATTATATAATAAATAAATACACAAAACTCCTTATTTTAATCAATACAACTATACAACTAATCATAACTGCATTTCAATGTGATGTACATCTGGGAGATGTATAGTTAGTAACAAGGTTATGCTGCTCATGGTTAGTATTCTGGGGTTAATACTAGTTTTATTGTTTTAAACAAGCAGGCAAGGTGTTTGTTTGATTATGCACATAAGATCAATGTGTCCACCCCTTATGCCAATGACATATCGAAAGTGTAGCACAACATGATCAAATGTTGCATGAAGCATTTCCTGGGAAATGTCTTAGACATGTCCTCCAAAGCTGGCTTTCAGCTCAGGCACAGTCCATGCACTTTGTTGATAGACTCAATATTTCATATCTCCCCAGATCCAAACATCACTCAGGTTCAAATTCGAAGAACGTAGAGGCCACGCATCTGGAAAACTTCCAGAGATCACACAATCATTCTAAAATTGGCACATAGCAGTTCCTTCACTTCGTCGTCAAGAAATATGAGGTGCTCCAAATTGCATGAAGACAGCGGTTTCCAAGCATCATCTTTCTCGCAAGGCAGGAATTACATGCTGTGCAAGAAGTTCACAATACTGTGCACTTGTCGAAGAACATCTTACAGGACCTCGTTGTGTCACTTCCTCAAAGAAAAAGGGGTCAAGAATAAAATCAGTCATGTATTCAGAATGCAAGGGCTATTCATGGACGACATGGGGGAGCAAAGCACCCCATATGCGGCAGTTCTGCATCTTCACCACTCCTTCTAGGATGAAATGTGCTTTGTTTGACCATAGAATATGCCGTGGCCACAGGTCACCAACAATCATCCTCACTAGAAACCGATAAGCAAAATCAGCACATTGAGAGCGATCTTGAGCCAGATGAATCTTATATGGGTACCAAGGCAGTATGGACCATAAGACCTTTGTCACCATGGGATGGATAATTTGTGTGCTGTTACTCGATCACTTGTTGCAGAATGTTGAGAAGAGGAAGCTCTGTCCACCACTGGAACAGCCACGTCCTCAACAACTTTGTCTGGTATATTGTACCATCTTTTTCCTCGTGGGACAGCTAAATTGCCAGTCGATTCAAATTTCTTTATCATTTTTGGAACCCAGTATCTGACATGGTCCTTTTTCACAATCCTCCTTTTAGATGATGATATGGTCTCAATGCACCTGGACTGCTGCTATCATTCTGGTAAAACAACTTTACCAACAGTGCGCATTCTTTCTTGCTTAAAACCATGATCTTTCGTGAAAGCTTTTCACTAAACTTAATGAAATGAATGAATTAATCCATGCCATTCTGGGTATGTTGACTTTCTAATTTGAATAAACTTTCTGCTAATGAGGTCGATATTGAGAACGAATGTATGCTGTAAACATAAAAACTTTGCCTGCTTGTTTAAAATAATAAAACTAGCACTAAAATCTTCATTTGTTCTTTCACCTGGTAGTGAAAATTTGCACTAGTTTTTTTCTTTCTGGAATTCTCTCCCCCATAGTCTGAGTAGCCTACATTTCAATTTGCATCAAAATCAGTTTATTATATTGGGCTCTAGAAAGCTTTGAGTAGGCAAACTAATTTTATAACTACCTTGTAAGAAACAGTATTTACTTTGTATATTGTATGCACAATGCGTTATCATTATTAATAATAAAATCTTTGTTTTTTGATTCACAAATGTTATGCTTCATAATTTTAAATTTTAAATTTGGTTAAACACATTAGATTCTGATTTAAAGAACACTGCTGTTGGTTATAGGCTATAAATATTTCTAGTGCTGAAATTTTCAAAGTGTAAAAGCTTGCATCTCTGCAAACAATTAGTCATATTCCTAACCTAACCTAACCTAACCTAAACTTTTTTATTATTTTCTCAAAGTCCAATAAAAAATTTTTTCTTTTGGGTGCTATACAACTCACTTATCAATCACAGCATTACACTGTTGACACTTCATCCTTTAATAGTTATCAAATAAGAATATAGGAGGTCAAGAAACTGTGGATCTAATCTTATATATAAAATTCATTTTCTATTTGTTGTTTGTTTTTTTTGCCCACTTACAGTTTTTGCCATCGGATGGTGCCACCATCCCATGAAAATTCTTATTCTACAAAGATTTCGTGTATTCGGTTGCATCATGATTTTTAGTCCTCTGATCTGTCACAATGCGAACTCAATTGTTAATCTGTTAATATGCTGAAGAGTAGGGATCCTGAAAATAGAATTATCAATGACGTATATTATTAAAGGTATATTCCGAATCCTATTGTTTGTTAACATCGCCACCAAAGTGAAACCATGACAGTTCTGGTCAGGAGTGACTCTTATTCGCCCATTCTCTTGTGACATATTAGAATATGTCACGACATGTTTGGAATAAGTTTCCAAGCATGTGTTGTTTTTTTTTGTTAATTTTGTCAATTACTAAAACAGGCGGCATGGAAGATTAACCTCTAATATTTATTTGAAAACTAAAATACAGCATCATTCTAATTGTAAAAGATAATGTGATTTCTTTTTGATATTTTTTTTATGTAAAATTTTGTATACTTGAATATCTTTTTTTCTTTTGCTTCGGACAGTCGGTGTTTTAGGCCTCGTTCCCAGCCCTTTGTCTTGTTAGTTTTGGCGGGAAAAAAAAGTTTTACCGATAAGAAAAGGGGGGAGGTGGTGATTAGCCATGGGATTAGGGAAGCGGGTGTGGGAGCGAGCACCTGAAACACCGATTGGCTAGATTATGATTTATTTTATATTTTCTGCGGGACTTTTGAAAACGAAAAGGTGTGGAAAAAGGATTCAAAAAGATTTAATCGACACACAACTCTAGCGACGACAAGACGTGCGGACAGACTTTGAGACCATGTGACTGTGCAGCAGGTGATAGAGCAGTAGAGTTCGGCTCCGCGTCGGGCAGCCGAGTCTCGGCTTGCCTCGGCGTGGAGGCCTAACTATTTGTGCGTAGCTTGGAGGACGCATGATGACTACGGAAAAAGGGGCACAGCGACCACGAGGCAATGGAGCCTGCGAGGCATCAACGACGGCGGAGATGCATCT
Organism: Rhysida immarginata; assembly: GCA_023313115.1. Taxonomy (NCBI): domain Eukaryota; kingdom Metazoa; phylum Arthropoda; class Chilopoda; order Scolopendromorpha; family Scolopendridae; genus Rhysida; species Rhysida immarginata. The sequence continues at coordinate 61,507 of JAHWFO010074394.1, read as the reverse complement.
GCGCTTCCGAGGCGGTAGTAGGATCCACCGGCTGTCGGACGGCTAGAAGTAAATCGGCGGGAGGCTGCGCTGGCAAGGTGATTCGTGGGCACGTCGTGGGGTACTAAGCGGCGTAGCGGATTGGAAGCCAGGCAGACCGAGCAAGGAGGAGCGGACAACGACGGCAGCGGTGGGGAACACGAGTCCCTTGGGGCAGGTGTATGTAGAAGCCCTAGCGTGATGTCGGGCGGAACTCTGACAATGGAATGCAGCTAAGTAAAAGAACTGTGACACAGAAATGCAGTTTGTGTGTTGGATAGTGTGTCGTCGGAGGAATTTTTTTTTTTTTGTTATGCATAACTGGGGAATAATCTTGTGGGGGGGGTAGGGATTTCTATTGTTGCGTTAAATATCTTTGTAAATTTTCCTTCTCTTTTTTTTTTGCGCCATTTAAGGCTTAATTATTTAATCATAATCAGCTTGTGTTTACTTTAATTCGTTCATTCAAATTATGTTGAATTTTGCTAAATAAAATGTTCGTTATTTCCTTATGACATCTTCCATGCTTCCAGTTTTCTTAATTCTAATTAAGACGGGATAAAGGGGTCTTAATTTATTTTATCTATTAAGGGGAAGTTATAGAGTTATTGCGGGCACAAGTATTCTAGTTTTATTTTTTCTTTGTCAAGTCACTATACGATTACAGGTAGGGTGCAACTCCGGATGATGCGAGTTGGGATGAGAGACGTAAAGACGGGGGTTGTTGCTAATGGCGGACTATTAGCACTGATCCATTTACGTCACACTCTCAAAATCTTTCAAGGGGAAGGGTGTGATTATTAATTGTTTTTAGACTAATGTGGTCTTCTCTACAGGATAGCTATCGGAAATTTTTCTGTCTTTAGTAGTTTTCGAATTAGCATATGTCTGACCTTAAATTTGGGGGTCAAAGTCAAATTTGAGTGCGGCAATGAATTTCCCATCTACATATTTCCTATAAACCACACTCATCGGATCTCGCCTACTTGGCAGCTTTGAGATTCTGCAATGTTATCAGACTTTTTGGGCACTCTGTATTTATACTATATAAGAACCTTAAATAATCAGCATTAAATTGAGAATATTTATATCTGTTTACAAAGCACAGTTACATTGCTATTGAATCTGTCATGACAAATTCATTATGTCACATCCCACTGCTAGTGCAGAGTAATTTCGCTAGAAATCACAACACCTGATGCCAAATTCTGACTGGTTAATATGTATGACCCATGTATGACAGCAGACAAACAAACATTCTTCAGTGACATTTATTTATTTATTTATTTATTTTGCTATAAGTTAGAATTCAACAACACCCTTATGGTCAATGACCGACGAGTTTGACCCAGTGGGTGTAACAGTTATCAAAATAACAATATAGAGTTAGTTAATTTACAGTTAGTAGTAAGTTACACATAAAAATACAAATTAGAATTGAAATAAGAAAAAACAACAGCGTATGACATAGATTAATACTTGATATGGCATTATCAACGGAAATGATGATTTCAGCAATTGGTGGTCAAATCCAGCAGATTAAAAAACAAGAAAATAACAATGATAATGATGAAAAGAAAAAAATTAAATAAGTAAAAATTAATGGACGGAAAATATTGAGATTCTTATATAAATAGACCACTCAAAAGAAATAAAGATTAGATATAACATAAATAAAACAAAATAGCCAGAAACTGTGGACACCAATATACAATATCGGAATAAAAGGAAAACACAAATCCACAAAAAAAAATTTTTTTTTTAATGACTCAGATGTACATTTCGTAATTTTTTTTGTGGATTTGTGTTTTCCTTTTATTCCGATACTGTATAGATATAACATTTGTTCAAATTATAATGATCTATACAGCTTCTGTTTCCAGTATCATTATAAAATATAATTTGTATGAGAAACAATCGAAATTCAAAGTATCATCTAACCAAGGCTTAATATTGACTGTAACATAATGCTTCAGGTACTTCCTAACAATTTATGTGGGACTAATGTACGAATTCCGGCCGGTAAGGATGACCAATTACCATCGTCGATTTTGTGTTCGTGCCTCCCTGTAGTGATTGCTGGCGACTTCAACTGCCATCCTGATGACAGCAACATTTCATCTGGATATGTGCATCGCTTTTACCAGCAAAATGCATTATTTGATTTATGGACACACCCTCCACATAGTAACCATCTCATTTACCATCAAGGACCCACAGTGCATAGAGAAGACCTTTTTCTTATAGATTATGCTTTTTCAAAGAAGGTCATTCCATTTCATTCTCAGACCACAGTTCCATCACATGGTCTTGGAGGCCTCCTAAATCAGCATCAACTACTGGAAATAATTCAGCATCACATGGCAAGTGATTTATGAATGTCTCTGCTAGACAACAAGGATACATGGGAATAAGTTTGCTCAATTTGTGGAAAGCCGTCTTCACAGACTGCCTCCTGCCGTAGCTTCGTGGCTGCTATTAAAAACTAAAATTTAATGTCTCTTTAGGAAGATTGAGATTTCTGCTGTTAGACATCGCCGTCGTTGTCTTCTCATGTTTCAAGAAATATTAAGTCTCTTCCATGATTCCACCACTAAGGAAGAATTTGCTGATAACATCAGACAGGTGAAGAATCAGTTCAATGCTCTAATAGGGCAAATGAATTTTGACAACCGGATTTTTGCAAGATGTTTCAGTTAAGTTTAGCGACTTTTTCACCTGCTCTGCACCAAATCGACCCACAAGACTAGGACAATCTTCGTGTATCATGCTGTCACGAGCAAATTTACCATGTGCAGTGGAATTGAAATAATGGAGGGAGGTAGGATGTAAATGTCTTATATAAAGTTTATTGAGTAATTATATAATTTTGTTAAAAGAAATGAAATAATATAGATTAAAGAAAATACTTAATATCAAAAAAGAAATTAAGTTAAGCTCCTATCCAGAATGAACAAGTTAACTTTTAAATGATCTTTAATTATTTTTACATGTAATGAATTTCAAAACTGGTACAAATCTAAGTCAGTAATTATAATACTGGGGAAAACTGAATCTGCCACTAAGATGTGTTCCAGTTTTCACCTACCTACAAGGTGTGTCATATCTGGATGGCAACTTGGCACATGTGCTTGTGCATGTGCATGGTTCTTCAGAGATATGGGGAGAATCGATACATAGCATGCAATGCATGTGACTGGCAGTGTAAACAGACTGCGACCAGTTGAACGTAGTCAGTGTGAGAGGAAGTGTCACAGCGCAATGGATCAATGTATAAACATCAAGTTCTGCTACGAATTGGTGAAGACTGCAACGGAGACACATGGAATGTTCGTGCAGGTGTATGGAAGATAAGCTGAAACCAAAAAAAAGCAGTCTGCAAAAATCCAAGGTGAAGACACTGTTGATCGCCTTCTTCAAAAACCACGGCATCATCCACAAGGAATTTGTTCCTGCAAGTCAAACCATTAATGCTGCATTTTCCAGTCCTGTACAACTCTGGCCAAACCCATACACCTGCATAAACATTCCATATGTCTCTGTTGCAGTCTTCTCCAATTTGTAGCAAAACTTGATGTTTACACGTTGCTCCATTGCGTTGTGACACTTCCTCTCACACTGACTACGTTCAACTGGTCGCAGTCTGTTTACACTGCCAGTCACATGCATTACATGCTGTGCATCGATTCTCTCCAAGTCTCTGAAGAACCATGCACATGCGCAAGCACATGCGCCAAGTTGCCGTTCAGATATGACACCATTCACCGAACTTATTAGACACACCATGTATGATTACCACCTACTTATTATTTATTGTCTAGGTCTAACATCTGAATTGGCGAATGTGGTCCATATTGATAAGCATCCGGCATAATTTGTAACAGACTGGCTCATTGAAAGCAAATACCATAAAACCTGATTGTTTTTATTTGAGGTCCCTTATCGGACTTCAACCTTTGCCTCAAAACACTTTCTGTTTATTAAGTCATTGCAGTGTACCTCGCTTTCATGTACTAATTCCTGTGTCCATCTCTATAGATTGTTAATTGAACATTTTATAACCACGCAGAACAAAATTATTGGCTAGGTGTGGAGTGCATTGATAACTTCCCTTTGACTCTGGCTGGCTGACGGTCAGCCTTCATTAATTAATTTTTTAGTTGATTTTTTTGGTTTTATTGGTCTTGTAAAGTTTGTCTGTTAATAAAGTTTTTATAATTTGCCTACTGTAGTCTCTATGACGACCTAGGCCTCATCTTATTCCCTTGGAGTGTTAAATTTAAATAATAATAATAATAAATACTAATGTCACGATCTTGCTTGTGATTCGAAATTCGCTTATAATGACCCCTTCCTGGGCTTAATCACTATCTCTAAGCTGACAGGTTGTCAAAGCCTTCAAAAGATTGTCTTGTGCCATCGAACTAACAGAAAACGGTGACGCAAAGCATTTCATATCGAGGAGTCTTCCCTGTGTCAAATATACAAAAGTGGATAACATATAAGACCTATGATACATAAACTAATAACCGACTCACCTTTGTGAGTTGACATAAATAAATATCTACAATACATGATCAAAGGAGATGGGACACCTGTTGCTCTACCATAAATCTGCAAAAAGCTTCATCAGTAGTGTGTAGGACCACCCTGAGCTGCTATCACTGCCTCCACCCTACATGGCATACTGTCCACAAGTTTACGGTATGTGTCCACAGGTATTGACCTCCATTCCTTGAGGAGTGTCATGGTCAGTTCCTGGACAGATGTAGGGCGAATAATCCTGGATCTCACAGGTCATTCCAATTCGATGTTCGATGGGGTTCAGATCAGGACTCTGGGTGGGCCAATCCAGTTCTTCTACCCGCATCTCGTCAAACAAGTGAGTTATGGATCTTGCTTTGTGGCAAGGCGCATTGTTGTGCTGGAAGAGGAACGGACTGTCACCGAAGTGTTTCCACAGTGATGGAAGTGCCCCGTTATCCAGAATGGTCTTGTAGCCATCAGCATTGAGGTTTCCGTCCACCTTGATGAGCAGGCCCAGTCCAGTACCACAATTACGGTAGGTGTTCACAGGGGTGTGCCAACTCCTTTGATCATGTAGTGTATTTAAATACACCAGTTCCTAATTCAGGCAAATAAATATATCTAGCAATACTTATTTGCATATAAAGCATATGTATAATTTCATATTCACAGGATCGGCCTCAGTAGCTCAGGGGTTGCGTGATCGCCTCTGATGCCCAAGGACGCGACCCTGCACATGAGATCATGTACTTCCTTCAGAAGGGAATGTAATGCCGTTGGTCCCATGTTGTCGTTTGCTGGCTGCATGTTAAAGAACCCTTGCGAGGCAAAATCTGCAGTCCCTATAACACCATCCAGAAATGACCATGGCAATTGAAAAGGACGTTAATGCTAAACAAACCAAACCAAACCTATTCACAGACAGTGGGATAAGCTCTTCCCAAATCATCTAGTAGATAAGTTTTCAGCCCCCAGGGCGTACTCACGTTAACACTATTCTTCATGGCAGTGAACAAGGCTGTAATTTCCTTATTTATTTCTATGCCCTCAACTGGCTGCAAATATTCAAAGACTACTAATGAAGTCAATAAGTATTCTAAATAGATGCACTTAGACTCACATTAGGAACCTCAATACAATGAAGTGTTCCTTGCTGTGCGCTCTTAACATGGAAATGATATACTTACAGTTAAGACACCCACATGGCTTGCTGAGACTTAATTCTTGGCCTTCTGTATTTTGCCTGCTTCGTAGCAGCAAAAAGAAACACCTATTGAACGCGGCTTCGGTTCTTGTGGCCTGACACCTGTGCGCTGCGCTGGTAGAATGGACAGCAAGTCGCTTCCCTGGTGGGATTCGTTGTCATGAGAATTTTCCACTATCAATTGCAATAGAGGACAAAGTGCTCTCCGAGTTATACAAATCTTCCAATATTGGTACATTCAGCTCTCCTTCAATTGCGAGTTCCTCCAAGCCACAAGATTTTTAATTATCTCCTTCACATTCATGGAAACGCATTTGTGGAAGTTACCAAGTTCGTAATCGTCCTCATGCTCCTCTTTCTTCCTGCTAACTGACATAGCAACTTCCTTCTTGACACCTGACTTTACGTCGTTTCTCTTCCTCCGCTTATCCTCACCTCATTTTCCTCGGCCTCCTTGAATCTTTCTCTATTTAATAAATTCTTATTGCTTTTAATAAGAGATGGCACCCTAAAGTCGTCTGCTTGCTTTAGCCTCTCGCAATGTTTTGTGACACATGTTCTTATAGCAGTTTGACCAGGATGTGAGTACCGACATCCTTCGTTTTCATCCAGATTATCCGTGGGAAACAATTTTGAATGTGGTTAAAACAATTGCCATCGAAAGAAATGTCTTTAATTACCAATGATATTTGCTGCATCACGGATTATATTCTCTCCAACCCTCCATCTATGGAAAATGGATGGGTTTGCTGGATGTCTATTTTGGGGCATAGTAGACTATCAAACATGTATTATTTCAGTGGAAAAATGCTCTTATTGGAGCACAAAAAAGGCGAATGTGCTCCTTTTTAAAAGCCGACTCTGAGAGAAATTTGGGAACCAGCTGCCTCTCCCTCACCTACCAGACCTCCTCAGGAAACAGTTCTTGCAGCACGAATATGCTCCAACTATTTTTGCAGCTCCAGAAAATCCTCAGCTGAACATATTCACACTTTTCCAACATACCTCACCCTCACAAACACTCTCACTCACCCTCACCCACTCGCACACATACATGCACAAGCACTCACAAATGCTCACAAACATTCGCTCACCCACGAAAACTTACATCCCATTACTCACCTTCATTCATGTACACCCACACTCATTCACACACGATCACTTACCACATCAATTAACACCCACCAATCCATCCACCAACGTTTACTCATTGATCCACACTCTAGTAACGCCAATCATCCACCCATTTACTCATTCACTTACCGACCCACCCACCTACATTCACTAATAAATCCACATTAAGTCCGTAAGGCCCGATTGTTCCTCACGCACCCACTGTCACTCACACACTCAATTATACTGTGTGTTTCAAAAATTCCCCAATGCAGGAGATGACTTTCCCTCCATAATATACTGTTGTGCAGGTATGCTTAAGGGCTGGTAGACAGGAGCTACTGTGTCTCATCCTCTTTTTTTCAATTAATGGATGCTCCCAGTCATTATGAATCCCGCTATTTATTTTACATAAATGCAAATACGCGAATATGAGAGTGAAATAAAGGGTTAAAGTTAAAATACTAGAAGTTTTATTTATAAAACCTAAGGTATATGGTATTAAGCTGACACATTAATATGACCACCTCTCCCCGAACATGTTGGAACGTCTCAAGATAAGCAGATGAAAAATCATTGCATATCATTAAATGGGCAGAACAAGTGACCTGTCGGACCTCCAAGATGATCATTGGCTATCGGGCCATTTCAGAAAAGACACCTTTGTGAACTGCTCTAGGGCTGCCATTGTGAAGGTGTACCGCGACTGGACGAACCAGACAGTTTCGAGCAACCGAAGAGGTTACTGTGGGGACCCACGAGCCATCAATCCTAGAGGCGAGCGTTGGTTACGACGCCTGGCCAAAATCAATCGATGTGCCACTGTTGAGCAACTGACACAGCAAATGAACAGTGGGGCCACTAGGCGTGTTAGCACCAAGACAGTGCAACGATCCCTCTTGAGGTTGGGGCTCCAGAGCAGGTGTATGGTAACAGCACCCTTGTTGACGCCTGTGCATCGCCGAAAACGCCTCCAATTCGCAATGCACTATCGCCATTGGACTTCGGCAATACGCAATGCACTATCGCCCTTGTCGAGTGGCAAAGGGTTGCTTTCTCTGACAAGTTGCGGTTTCTGGTGAATAGAGTGGACATACGATGGAGAATTAGCCGGAAAGCATCTGAGAACAGTCATCCTGACACCATCGTTGGCAGACGACAGGCTGGTGGGGGAGGTGTGACTGTTTTGGGGATTTTTTCGTTGTATGGTCTGAGTCCACTGATACAGCTGGAGAGTACACTGAATTCTGTTCGTTTCCTGCAGACCAGGTAGACCCCTTCATGTCGACAGTGTTTCCTCAGGGTGATGGCACCTTTAAACATGACAATGCTCCCTGCCATACTGCCAAAATTGTCCACGACTGGTTCGAGGGGCATGAGGATGAATTCAAGCTACTGCCATGGCCACGAAAGCTCCCCAAACGTCAACCCGATTGAACATTTGTGGGACCATCTCGATCGCCATGTCCGCAAGCTGGACCCTCCATCATGTATGGTGATGGAATTACAGGATGCACTGATCGTCGAATGTTCCCAGATACCTGCAACCACCTTCCGAGGACTTATTGACTCTTTGCCACGTCGACTAGCTGTGGTGCTTGCCGCCAAAGGTGGATATTCCGGATACTAGCAGGTGGTCATATTAATGTAGCCCGACCCTGTATACCGGTACAGTAACAGTTTAAAAAGCATTTATTTCGTGAAAGCAAACAAATGAAAATAAATTAAACACATTTGAGAAACTTTGCCATATGTAAAACCGATTTTATGAAATTTATTTCAGAACATGGTTTATTTTAGTGGTTGGTCGAACATTACTCCTGCTGTCATAGGTTAGGCTTTCCCTACATACGGAAGGGGCAGTTTGGGATCTTTTGAAACACGGTATAACTAACAAGGCAATGCACAGACACGTGCACACCACAGATATACAGTGCTCGCACGTAGGACACACACACAAGCAATTGCGTGCATGCACACAGCATGTCCGCACACACAGACACATGCAAATGCGCGCACACATACTCACTTGCTCAGTCACTCACTTTCTTACTCGCTCTCTAACTTAGTCACTCACTCACAGAGTAGGCTTAGCGCGGAAAGGTTCTCGAGATTTCGGTTGACGCAATTGGGATTTATGGAGTGTTAAGTGGGATTTGAGGATTAGTCAGAGGGAAAAGTCTCTTCATTGCAAATTTTATTGTAGACTCGTTCTTTAGCTTTTATTATTATTTTAATTATTATTATTATTATTATTATTATTATTATTATTATTATTATTATTATTATTATTACAGGGACATGTACAAAAAGCATGATTATGTTCGGCTGAGGATATTCTGGAGCTGGAAGGAAAGGTGGAGGCAGTGGTCGAGAGTTGTCTGCTCAGGAGGGGTCGGGCAGCTGAGGGCGAGGCAGCTGGTTCCCCACATTTCTGTCAGAGTCTTTTAAAGAGCAGCATATTCACCTTTTTTGTGCTCCCGTAAGAGCATTTTCCCGCTATTTCCCTTCTTTTCCCTGCTACATCTGCTTGTATAAAAGGAATTTAATGTGTCAATAAAGTCTTGATATTTTTTATTTATATGAAATTGAAATATCTCAAAAATGATTATTCTTTCAAATACACATTAATGCACTGCTGTATACGAGGTCTGTTCAAAAAATACGTAGACTGACGTCATAAAACAAAATATGCTTTATTCAGAAGTTACACATCTGGGTCCCCTTCAAAGTACTCTCCTCCCCGATGCACACACTTATCCCAACGGTGTTTCCACTTTTGGAAACAGTCCTGGAACGCTTCTTTTGTGATGTCCTTCAGCGCCTTCGTCGCATTTGCCTTTATGTCGGGAATCGTCTCAAATCTCCTTCCTTTCAAAGGTCTTTTGAGTTTGGGAAACAAGACGAAGTCACAAGGAGCGAGGTCAGGTGAGTAGGGTGGGTGAGGAAGAACAGTGATCGAGTGTTTGGCCAAAAACTCTCGAGTTCTGAGGACTGAATGGGCTGGAGCGTTGTCATGATGAAACAACCAGTCACCTCTCGTCCACATTTCTGGCCTTTTCCACTCGTCCAGTGGCAGTTTTTCCGAGTTTAACACAAAATTTCACAGCAACTCTTTGCTCGTTCAAGTCACTCATTCTAAACGAAAAAAAACACACTTCACAAACAACCGCGTAGCTAATCAACCAATACTGATATTTGCAATTAAAAAACTGCCTTGTAATCAGCGGATCTGTCAGAAGATGGCGACACCAAGCGATTTTGATTGAGACCAACAGGGCCCGCGCAATTCAAACAGTCTACGTATTTTTTGAACAGACCTCGTATACTTACGGTAAGTAATTCTTCATAAAAAACAGTACTCTTCATTATTATCTGCACAGTTTATTCACCCAGACACTTTCATTCCCCCAAGAAGTTCTGGAACTCCTATGTTTATCACAGACCTCCTCCCCCAAGAAGTGAAATTTCCCCACAAATCCGCACTACCTCCAATTACCTTAACACGCGCAGGAAGCAAGAAACAGAAATCGCGTGAAATGCATACGTCCATCTACACAACCAAGCAGGCACAGCGATACCGATGGCCTTCAACGTCCGTATGCATTCATTTATGATTGGTTCACCTGTGGACACCTGAGTGGCTATGCTCGTCTTAAGGCAACTTGCGACAAAAAGCTGCAACACACGAATGACCCAATTGCCTCGTGATGAGGAGAAGCAGCAGGAAACTTAAATAACATGGAATGCATATGTCCACCTATGGACTCCTCAGTGGCTGGGCCCAGGATGGGGCAATACACATATTAAACAGATAATAAACAACGCACAAAATATATACAGTAAAGATTAAATACCGAATATATACTTTGACAAACATCAACAAATAAGTACAAATAAGTTTAACACATAATCGTTTGCTTTATAATTTTTCTGGATACTTTGATCATCGATCGCAATTCATCGAAAATGCAAGGTCCAAATCCGCAGACTAAACCGTTCTTTTCGTCCAAATCTCAATCGCCGTACTTTCCGTTCAAACACGAATCACCAATCGTTTTTTCCAAATGCATACTTGAAGCACAATCTATATGTAGGTAATTATGTAGATAGCGTCCTCCACCCCAACTTACGTTTTTCCTACCTTGCATTGTTTTTTAACATACATCTTGTGCTGCTTAGTCTTTTTGGGGGGGTGGATGAAATATTTAGTTTTTATTTTTGGTGGGAACGTGGTTTTTTTTTCACTCGAAAGCGATCTCCTTTAGATTTAATGGCGCCGACTTCCTTCTTCCAGATACTGGATATGCAACGCCATCTGGTGGTATCGGTTGAAGTCAGGCACGGAAAAGCAGATGATAGTGAAAATGGGCCTTATTGAATGAGTGTCACGGAATTTTAATGATTCCGTGGGCATAGGTGATCGTCTGCGCTCCAGAGTATTTACCAATTCGCAACGTAAGCGAAATCGTCCTCGACCACGTCATGAGGAGCATCAGCTCGCAGCAGCCAATGAGGGAGGAGCGAGCCTCTTTTCTGCGAGCTCGTCGAGAAGTCATCGACAGAGCAGTAGAAGGAATTTGGCGGCTACCGAGCGAGGAAGGAGCAAAGAAAAACTCCCAGATTCGAACGACGGAGGACATCGTGAATGTCTGAGTTTGTCTTCGGCGGAGGAGCGGGCTCGTCCTCGAGCGACTTCAATGGGTTCGGCTACGGAGGCGGCGAGTGCCCTGCCGTGTGATTCCTGGCCGTGCAGAGAAGCTTCGTTGGCGGAGATTGCGTACGCAGCAAGTTGCGAGTCTCCTCAACTTAAGAAGGCTGCTACGACGCCAATCTACGGGCTGCCTCGGGTGCCGAGCGTTGTGGTCGCCTGCCGGCTGTACTACCTGGTGAGTGTGTCGTTTTCGGTATGCCTTATGGCCGATGTGGTCAGACTATCTTTCCCTGAGCTAAGTCGCCGGGACCTGCGTTTCAATACGCATGTGTGTGGGTTTTGGCCCGGAGGCGTACGGGCCTACTTCGGTAGCGACTTTGGCTTCGTCTTTTTAAAATTCTAAGAGAAATGTTTCTCTTGTGGCCTCAAGTCGCCATTTGTGAAAAGATTATGACATATCGTGTAACTTGCTTGTAATCCTTTTTCAATTGTGTTACTTTTACTATTGGACTTCCCCCGGACTTGGTACTTTACCATTTGTGTCTTTCCGACTAAATTTATTTGTCAAATCCTTGTTCCCATTGTATGGACAGTTAACTTTCGCGAGTGCGCCGTTCCGAGCTTTTGTTTGCTCTTGTGTACGCTGCAAAAGTTATGTAATCTGTTTTTGTATTTTTGTGCATTTACTTTGTGTTTCAATACATGCATTAAGTTTTAAAGCCTTATTTGCTGTATTGTTATTCAAGATATTTTTTTGTTAACTGAGAGGTTCGTTCCTAGGTAAAGGGGTTTTTAAGGCCGACCCAGTTAACTTGCTGTATTCCTAGTTAGCTTATATCCAATGTTTTGTTTTAAGCTGTAAAATTTTCCGGCTATTAGACTTTAGCTCTTAAGTTTTAGCTGCCTACCCGGGTGGCCAAAGCGGGTAGGTGTCGGGAGTTAGCTTCCGACCAGCGAAAGCTGTGGGCCAAGTTCATGTTGCCTCGTTAGAGGTGTTTAATGTTTTACGTTGGGTGTTGCATAATGCCACCTGTAAGATCTCTTTAGATCTTAACTCCGTAGAGGGCAATACCATCTGCCCATCTGCTTCAAAAGAAGCTTTGTTTAGCTCTTAAGTTTAGCAGTTCGGCTGCTTGATATTTATTATATTGTATTTATCATTTGAGTCATTTATTCCTGTAGCTTTGTGTGCTTTAGTTTTAGCTCTTAAGCTTTGTTTGAGGTTAACTGACTTTATGATAATTGTAAAGGCTACATTAGAGCCTTTGTTGTAATTTACTTTTAGGTGATTTTGGTAATTACTGTGTAGACATCAATTGTCGTATTCAGTTGTTTAGCTTGTGAGCTTTGGTTAGGTTACAAGTTTAATTGTAATTGTAAAGGCTTACGTTTGAGTCTTGGATGTAATTTACTTTTGGGTGAATTTAGTAATTACAGCTTTTGAACATTAAGACATTAACTGTCGTATGCATTTTTTTTAGCTTGTAAGCTTTAGTTAGGTTACTAGCTGAATTGTAACGTAAGGACCTGCGTTTAGGCCTAGGATGCAATTTATTGGTAGAATAAGTGTACCTTGAAGCATAGGTTTAATTTGTAAGCTTGTTTGTTAAGCTTAGGTTATTTTGCACTGAGGTGCACGTAAGATTTAATATATATATTTGTATTCACATTAATCATTTATTTATTTGCATTTTTGTGATTCGCTTTCATAATTTTGTTTTTGCAAGGAGGTGCTCATTTGACTCCTCTTTATCTGCAATACTTTGCTTATTTTCAATAAACTTTATCTTTATTTGTACTATATTGTGCGCTGTTACATGCTATTGATTATTCCACTGCGCTACTCATAATTTGCTCATTAATACATGTGACAATTTTTTTATATTAAGACTGTTTGATACTATTAAATGTAGTTCATAATTCCTCTCTGTATGATGCAGACTCTCCTAATTAAGAATTAGAGGTAGCTTCGTTTCCCTACCTTAGATGCAGATATTCAAGATTCACGGGTTCCCTGCTATAATTATTTCGGATCGAGATGGCAGGTTCACATCTCAGGTGTGGCAGGATATATTTAAATTGCTCAAGATAAAACATGGATATTCGAGCGCCTACCATCCGCAGACAGATGGACAGTCGGAACGAACAAACCAGTCTGTAATACAGATTATTCATAATTACGTAAAAGCTGATCGTAATGACTAACATGAGTATCTGACTTTCGTGGAAATAGCCCTGAATTCTACGGTTGCTGAGGCTATCAAATGTTCTCCGTTTCTTATGAATTTGGTACGGGAATTTTGGCTTCCGCACGTACGAAAAGAGACGGTCACAAATGGAGAGTCGAATCGTGGATTCCAGAGCAAATTAAAAAAAACTTTTGCAACAGGTTTAGCAGAATATTAAGGCAGCAAACCAAAAATATAAAAAGTTTCACAACAGAAAGCATACACCATGGACGATTAAGAAAGGGAATAAAGTTTTGGTAGCTGCTCATAGGATATTAAGACAAAGAGGGAAAATTGGAAGAAAGCTTTACCCCAATTCGCGGGACCTTTCAGGGTAGAGCGGGTAATAAATGAGGTAACCGTGAGATTGAGAATACCATCCAGGTAAAAGGTAAAAACGAGGGTTTTCCACGTTTCATTCTTGCGACTGTTCTTCGACAGGAAAAAGAGGGACCTGCCAGGACCCATTAAGGATAAGGAGTTCAGCAATGTTTATCGAGTAGAAAAGCTGTTGGACGTAAAAGGCAAACCCCCCAATAGAAGATTTTTAGTAAAGTGGGCCATCTATAAGGTCCCAACATGGGAACCGGAAAAAAATCTCCACAGATGCCAGCAGCTGGTCTCCAAATTCTCAAAACAAAAGCAGATGTACTCCAACGAAATAATATACCTAACAGAAAGAAAGAAAAAGATCCCTTAAGAAAAGGCCGCAGACGAAGAATGGTAATTCTCGTTGTGGGTTTGCGGCGGGATGGTGTCAGATCGTCGAATTGAGAAAAAAAGAGAAAACGTCGACGATCTAACTCGAGAACAAGAGAAGAAGAAGCAAGAGAAAAAAATATGCAATAAAGAAGAAATCGAGTCCCCTGCCACCCCGAGAGGAAAATAGAAGAAGCGCGAGAGAGAGAAGGAGGGAACCAAGCTGCAGACTGGTGGAGGAGGTGGATGCACAAGGGAAAGAGAAAAAAAAGTGACAGAGAGAGTTTCGGAAACAGACAGAAAGGACGAGGAAAAGGGCACAAGAATGGAACCAAACGGGCAATTGGAGAAAAGGAAAGGAAAGCCTAGAAGAGAAACAGAGAAAAGACCTTCGTCAGGTTTCCGTGAATAAGGTTTTTCCCCACAAGCCAGAGGAAAAGAAACGAACGAGGGAGATACAGGATTTGTTTCGAAAGAGCGAAGAACGTGTGTCTCAAGCGTGAGAGTTTCAAACTGGCAGAATTCGGAAAGAATTCAATCAACGTCGCCATAGACTAGACAGGCATATCGAATGACGTCCCGATCCGGGCTCATCTTTCAACGGTGAAGGACGTTGACCCCAGCACGCTAGCCACGATAAGCTTCAACAGCTCGACGTTCACAAACGACGCATCGAGCCCACTGAGTGCCCCAGACCTTTTGCATTCGGACGAGGATCGGTTCGCCTAGCGCACGCCCGGCAGAGATCTCTAGCTGCGAGGCACACTCGGCTTTAGCATCTCCGACTCAGGGTAATGTAGCTCATCTGTATTATTGGCTAGCATTATTTTTGTATTAAGACTGTATGATACTATTAAGTGTAGTTCATAATTCCTCTCTCTACAATGCAGATTGTCCTAATTAAGAATTAGAGGTAGCAGACGAAGAATGGTAATTACCTTAGAAGCTCTTAATTTATTTGTCTAATATATGTATTTTGTCTTATATATTCACAGTACTGGGCAACACTCAGATAAACCATCAAGGGTTGCTGCCTTCTGCAATAGCAGTGACGAATACCCCAGGAACCCGACGCCATTGGCAGTTCCGACAATTTTTATTTGAGGCCTGCATCCCAATCCGGACTAGAGCGTCTTCGATATTAATATACACTAGATATTTATCATACAATTATGTTTCATTTTTAAATGAATGAAAATTTTTCACTTGTTTGTAGATTATTACAATCAAGTTCATTCAATTTAATGATTTCAATAATTCAATTTATCGTCTCTCTCCCTTCTCTTTGCACAACTAGTAATAATTTCAAGATATAGTTATAAAGTTTATTTTATTTATAAATTAAAGTAGTGAAACGTTGCAATGTATTCGCTACATCATCAGTAGAAATTACATTTTCGCATCATCAAAGGGATTTTACATGCGTATTTTACATGCAGACATCAACCTCTGTATCTCAAAAAACAAACGATAACGATATCAAAAATAAACCCAGAAACACATGTTAAAAATGTATGGTAAAAGTTTGGACAATTTGCCGTAAATAGAAAGTACAGAAGTGGCCATCTGAACTTTAGTCACTTTTGGTACCAAAAATCATGGTTTTTCGAATGTATCTCGACAAAGATTTTCGGAAACGGAAAAAATGTCTAAAGAATATATTGCTAAAATTTGAGCCATTGGCTGTGCTGAGTTAATTAGATATTTGCAGCTGGGTGTGAAACACCGTTTTTTGCTGTTTTCTTAGTAACCTCACATGAACTAATGATCAAAGATTAGTCGCATAAAGCCCACCCTAGACCACACCCAATGCAAAAAGGAACCAAAGGATTTGCTCAATTTTCTTCAGCTGGAGGCTCGGTTCCCTGTTCTAATTTTGACCCTGTACTGTAGGAAAGCTACAGTAATCCGATTGTTCTGATGGATATACAAATGGTGCTTAGCCAAAGGCTATCCAAAACACTTGACCCCGACTTTCTGTCACCAGGTCACGGAATTCAAATGCCACCTCGAATTCCGTTGACACTAGAAGCCGGTTCCATACTGACTATTTCTACGGTGCGAGTTGGAGAAGGAATCGACGAAATAACCGTCTTCAACGTTGCATTACGCAGGGAGCCAATAGGAGACAGGAGCGGGATTTTCGTAATGATGTGAAAACCCGTGATCAAGGCAGTCGTAATAGAGAGGATCTCGAGAACGGACGTGGCAAGAGGATTGCTAAATATGGTTCCTCAGGAAAGATGGGGACGAATGACAGAAGCCTACTGATAATAAGCCGGACACGAGATGTACACCTCATTCTAAAAGCGTCTTCACATAGGAGAAATGATGTTCGGCGTTCTTGCAATATATCAAGCCACTAAAACTAATCGGCTTTAAACCTTTAAAATTAATGCAATTCGAACACGACTTCTTGCTTAAACTGATTAATTTCACTGGTTTAATATTTTGCAAAGCGGCTGAACATTATTCACCTAAGTGAAAACGCTTTTGGAATGAGGTGTACAAGCTACATCGGTTACAGGCTTTCCAAAACCCGTTAGGACGAACGAGGTATTAAACCGAGCGAGCGACGCCGACGTGGAGACCCCGTGTGCAGCGGACCCAAGAGGCTGTCAACGTGGCGAGGTGAGTGTGAGCGAGAGACTTTTAGACATGAACTTTTGCATATTCCGACCCTGCCTGATTGTGTATCTTATACGACTACGAACTTTATACAACAGACTCATATACAAGTGTTTTTAAGTGCTCAAGTAGCAGAGTGACGCATTCCCGGACCTGCGGAGCTATAGACTATCTGATCATTCCAGAATAAGGGGATTATGGCCCTATGGTCTAAAGACTTATATCATGGATGAAATGGGATTTTTTCTTATTTGAAACTACCACGTAATTCCCTTCATATGATACCCCGAACTTTTGAATACGCATTTCTCTACCTCGATTCGCCATCAAACTTTTCCATACGAATAGTGGGTGACGAGCTAGATTTTCTTTTATGCCATACTTACCTGTGACGCTTCGCTTTCTTTACAGTATTTACAAGACTGAATATATCTGTGAATGAATGACCTGATTATGACTACCTGACTGTCTTCATGTCTCATTTAAGTGTTCTGGCACAGAATTCTTCATAACTGTATCTCGACGTTAGCTTTCACTCTTAAAGCTGGTTGTACTCCGACTTGTATAAGTGCTACAATCGTCGTTCCTTCATCTTGATCAGTGCTAACGACCGAATGTGTGATTCTTGATTTCTGCATTGGTTTTGTGATTTAAGTGCTTGGTGCTTCATATTCATACCCAGGAGCTAAAGCCGGGTATTTACAGTGTTAAGTACTGTGTGCCAATGCTATGGTGCTTCAGTGTTAATATTGTGTTGCTAATTGCCTTAATATTTTCTGATGCTTTAGAATCCTGTTCTAATTAGTGAAGTCAACTAATTAAGTTTTGCTAATTAAGTATTACTTTAAATCTTTACATTACAATTTACTCAATAAAGTTTAACTATTGTTTTGTCATTCCGTCTTATATCATATTCGTATTCATTCCACTGCATACACACTCTGCAATACCAAATTTACATATGACACACTAACAGAACTCGAGATATGGGGCCCCGAAAAACCGTGAAAATGCGTCCGGCCTTTTGAAACATATTGGTACCGTGCATTTTCTTGCTCGTAACAATGAGTGCTCGTTCGCGCAGTCCACCTGGGGGTCACCTTAAGCAACATTACGGATTAGCGAGTTTCTCCAACCAGCAAACTATTAAATTGGATCTAGCTATTTCAATCGCATTTATTAACAAAGAACTACAGCTTATTCGATGGGATAGATTAATATGGGCAAATCCAACATTCTCGATCGAATGGAGGAAAGTGGCTCTAAAACTATTGAATGACATCAGCAGGTCCTTCAGTGCTCCAAAGACGATTTGCGTCATCCAATCGTCTGTGTCTGGTCATCGGAGGGGCCCATGCTTTCCATCTAACCTTCCCAGCCGAAATCTGAGGTGTTGCAGGTTTGCGTTTAGATAAGTGGTACTAACTACTCATGGCATGTGCGCCTAAGCACCTGACTTCGAACTTTTGAGGCATCTGCTGAGGCAACTTCGTTAGCCTTAGCTTCAACAGAAGCCGGATACGTCTCCCAGGATTTTCATGCAAGCCAGAGCCAAGCTGACAGAATAGAAAGGAAGGGTAAATGTGTGTAGAGTTATGCTTGCCAGCGAAAAGAAAAGGTCGCTAAGTCGCTCGAATCGAATCTTCTCTCTCAACGACTTCGGAATGGAAATAGTCAAAGCAGTTCGCTTTATTGCAAGGAGAGGACCCCAACGAACAATGGAGTTTTTTGATGCCCTTTGGTAGGATGTTAGTCTGATATGTCCTTTTCGTATAACCAAGTCCGCAGCCTCCAACTTGGCCCTATTTTCGAGAAAATCCCTTTTAAAGTCTGTCTTATATTACTATTGTAAACTGCATCTCGACAACTGTAGATGTATTATCACAATGGCGAGTAGCCAAGTAGTTAACATTCGAGCGTACGAATCACGAGGTCGTGGGTTCGAGTCCACGCGTTGACTTTGTTTTTTGTTTTAATTTTTATAGAGCTGCTTTTAAAGACCGACAGTTACAAAAGGACACGTACGAACAATTTCTTGACAACATAATACAACCTTATGTTACAATAAATCCATTTTTGTACTCTTGGAGTGGCCAGATATCTGTAACCATACAACAGATGAAGTTTACTAACGGACAGGGTCTTCCTACGTATACGTTATCGATCATACCGCCGAAATGTACACCATTGTGCCAACCATGTGACGTTTATTTTTATCTTCAAATTAAAAATTTTATACGTCATATGCAGAATTGTTCATATCTTTTGGAAAAGAACAAGGAAATTACTTCGAGGGCAGAGGTCATAAAAATTCACGAACTCATTCACGATCAATTACAGGCTCCAATATATTCGAATATGTAACGGTAATTATACTGTACAGATTTCTTTGTAAAAATATAATTTCTTGCAATATATGTAACATTTGATTGTATTTATATCAGATACGCCTGGTATGCTGCCAAATTGAAGCCTACAAAAGAAAATTTTTTGAATATAAATCAAATTTCTTTTCCGGAATGCATGAAAAAGGAAAACTGCAACTGCAAGATTAGTTCTGCATTCATCCGATATTCGACAAGCCTAACTGTAAATATTCTACAACTTCGAAATTATTTGTTAAAACGATTATTTTATGTTATTTTATTATAGCGCCGAATATGGGCAAGAAGCAAAGACATCAAAACCTGAAGAAATGAAAAGTTAAACATTAAAAAATTTGTTTTTTCTTTAAAATCGAATATATGTTTATGAATTATTTACACTTTTATAACAAATATTATTATCATAATTAGTTCAAAATGTGTTCCTTATTGCTCTTACTTGTTAAAAAATTTTTTTCATTATAAGAGCATATTATAACAGAAAAATATATTAAAAAGTGGACGATAGTGCAGTTACAAAACATTAAAAGAATAAAAAAACAAAGCCTAACACGGGGGGATTCGAACTCGAGATTTTACGATTCGTACGCCACGACGTTACCTGTTCGGCTGCCACTGTTATGATGATTGTCAAGGTACAGTTTACACTAGTTAAATAACACAGACTTTAAAAGGGATGTTCTCGAATATAGGGCCAAGTTGGATGCTGCGGACTTGATTTTACGAAAAGGACATATCAGACTACCATCCTACCAAAGGACATCAAAAAACTCGATTGTTCGTTGGGGCCCTCTCCTTGTCAGCCAAGAATGGATGGATGAAAGATGAAGGGATAAAACTAAAGGGTTTAAAATACGTTATTTCATTTCAGCGATAGCGTATTCACCCTCCATGCCCAATAAGAATCATCGTCGTATCAACAGTCAGAACGTGAAATCGGCGAAAGCAGCCAACAAAAAATAGGAGTTATTTCAAAGTATTGTTTATCTAATAATTTTCCTCGTCCTATGAACTTATTTCAGTGACTCATTTAATGCACGTAACTTAAGAACTATTTATTATTGGAACTCTTATCTCAAACCACTTAGAATGAGCATGGAAAAGTCAAACGGGCCATGAGTATATAGTGATTCTCTGCAGAAGCGACTCGATGATACCCTATGACCACTTCCCCATAACAGTAAGACCTATACACCAATCGTAAATAGAGTACTCGTCAAGCTAAATCCAACTTTGCAGTGAAAGCGCCCAGAACAGATTCGATGGTGTGTATAAGGTTTATCAGCGAATATCATGATGAAAGACTTGAAATAACATATAGAGGAATGAGGCGCTGATATTAAATGAAACGGTCGTTGGCATACACGCACATATGATATTTCTACTCTCATATTTATAGACTAAATGAAGCCCCTACATGTTTTGGAATAACATCATCGATATTGTCAGGCACAACTGGGCTAAATATGGAGCTCCTTACTGCGAGGCCTCCGAACGTTTAGTATGAAATTAGCTTTGAATTAATATACAAATCTGCCTTTCATAATGATCTAAATAATTAAATAAATGAAACAAAATAAAACCAAATTCACCAAATTAAGGAATATTACATCATTATTAAAATAGGATTTACAAATGAGGATTAGTTTATTTAAATGCCCGCTCGAATGAAAAAACTAGACTCTATCCAAATGCTTATCTATGCTACTAAACCAAAAATATTAGTGGTTACGGAATCATGGCTGAATAGTGAACTTGAGGATTTTGGAATTAGTTTTCCTAACTTCGCAGTATACTGAAGTGATCGACCTACGAGAGCAGGAGGATATTTATGTTAATTTCAAATATCAAGTCAGCTTAGTTAAAAACGATACATTTGGAGGATGTGACATTATCGCTATAGACGTGAAATTAAGTCATACATTGTATCATCTTTTGGAGATTGTGTAAAGTTCTTCAATGGTTTTGCGTCCTTCTCCATATAGGGAACAAAGTGTTTGAAGCTGCATCTACGTCTGCCTATAAATTCTCATATGTCTTATAGTAGGGGGATTTTCAGAAGCTTACTATAAAATAGCAGTAGCCACTGCTGCAGCTGCAGTGCGTCCAAAGCTTTCCATATTGTTGGATGGAGGTCGACGATGCGTGAAAATTTTCTATTTCAGGCTTCGGAATGGCTATTGATCCTGGCTTCACCATTTACAGTTTCGTCAAAGACATTCCAAAGAGACGGTGGAAATTGTAGAATACAATGCTGAAAACGAAGATTCCCCTCTACGGTCTGAACTTTTCTACAAGTGCCGCTGATGTACGTTCCATCGAGAAAATCGACGAGATCTTCAGGTTCTAGTGGCATAACACTCCGCAGATACGTCATTCCCTGTGCAACATCTGGTACAGTTAGGAATGCGAGACCATCCATAATTCCGATAAAATAATGGAAGCCTTCACTGCCCCAATAGTGAGAGATAAGGCCTAAATTTTGTATCTCATTCCACATATTCTGACAAGGGAACCCCATACAGCCTTTTTTCGCGCGTAAGCACACCGTGGAAGCTATAGCGTTGCGCGGCAGTGAAGCGCTCCGGAAGTTGCACAGACTTCAACAAACATGGCGGAAAGAGAGGAAGCAAACTTCTTAGCTGCGATCACCAAAGAATTGCAATTAGAGCACTGTTATTAAGCATAAAACTTTAATTTTGCTGTACAATTATTCGTCTCGAAATAATTTATGAGATGAGGTAGGTATCCATGAATACTATTTTTATTTAAAATTATAAAGCACCGCGATATATACCCCCTCACCAACGTAACGTATTACTCCACGTTGCACATGAAGCCAGACCCGTGTTTGATTACCGAATTACTTAATAAAATGACATAATAAATTAAGGAAATGGGGTTATTAATTACTATAGACATTCTGTACTGGAAGGCAACCAGCTAATTGTAATAATCTGTTTTTAAAAGCTATGTTTGTTTAGAAACTTAAGAAGCCATTCAATTGCCGTGTGCTGCTGTCTATTTCATCTGAACTGGATTCGTCCTTATTGCTGTGAGTAGTGAAAGAAAGAAATTCCGTTAAGCGCATTAATACATCGCTTTAACAATGGAGTCCTTATATGACTATGTGTGCTCAAATTTTTTCGTTTTTGTGGTTTATTTTGAAAGAAACAAAATTTTGCACGCTCTTATTTTGCAAGTATCTATTGTAGCTTCAATTGAGTAACATACAAGGTCTATAATTAAAGTTCCATTTTGACATGGCCATGAAAAAAACTACTGGACCAAAAGCTATAATACTTGGTAATATTATACAAGAGGGCATAGGAAGTTCAC
The DNA here is from genome assembly GCA_023313115.1 of Rhysida immarginata. Taxonomy (NCBI): domain Eukaryota; kingdom Metazoa; phylum Arthropoda; class Chilopoda; order Scolopendromorpha; family Scolopendridae; genus Rhysida; species Rhysida immarginata. The sequence goes on along the minus strand of JAHWFO010074394.1, from coordinate 38,713 downwards.
ACCCACCAAAAAAAAATTAGTTCAAAACGTCACCACCAGCATGGAATGGTGCTGTATGCAATATTCGTATACGAATTCAGACATGAAGACACATGTTAACAAGTCTTTAATCGTTACTAAAATTAGTTACATGTTGAATGTGGCCTCCACCATTTACTGAAAGCAGGTTACACTGGATTACTGCGTTCTCAACTGTAGCTCGTAGCATATCAGGAGGAATGTTGCGCACCTGTCGGCGTATCGCAACTTTCAGTTCCGCCAAATTCCTGACATTATCACTATAAACAGTGGCTTTGAGGTAACCCCAGAGCCAGAAGTCACAGGGGTTGATATCTGGTGACCGGGGTAGCCAAGAAAGGGGGACGTTTCGGCCTATAATCCGTTCATCTGTGAAATGTTGCTGAAGTAACTGTTTGACACATGTACCAATATGAGGTTGAGCCCCATTTTGCATAAAAATCGTTGTGTCTAATATGCCACGTTGCTGAAGTTCTGGTATCACAAAACTTATTAGCATCGACGCCATGCGAGCAGCAGTCACAGTGCATGTCACGAGTCCATCTTTCGACTGCTCTTCAAAAAAATACGGTCCAATTATAACATTTGCTGTCATACCACACCACACGGTAACTTTAGAGAATGCAATGGAATTTGGTGGAGAACATGAGGGGGACTGGTGGCCCAAATCCTGCAGTTATGGGTGTTGACATCCCCATTCAGGTAAAAATGGGCCTCTTCCGTCCACAAAATGTTCCATGGCCAATGCTCGTCCGCCTCCTTCCGTGCAAGGAATTCCAATGCGCAGGTTTCTCTACGAGGAAGATCGTTAGGTTCGAGTCGTTGGACATGGTGGATTTTGTATGGGTAGTAACGCAGCACTTTACGTACGATCTTGTAGACCGTACTCAGTGGTAAGTCCATTCGACGTGCAACAGCACTTACGCTGAACGCCCCTTGTGAGGTTTCCATTTTTGCTTCCTCTACGGACACTGAAACAGCCTCCACAGTTGCCGCACAGACGGTTTCTTTCCTCGGCCAGGTGCTACCGATAACAAACCTGTGGCTTCAAACTTTGTCATCATCTTCTTCAAACTCTGCGGTGTCATTGGCCTCCGACGTACATGTATTAGTCAAACAGTACGATAATGTTGCAAAGCCTGCCGCACATAGCTGTTGCATTCATAATAACATTTAACCAGAAACGCACGGTCTTGCATGGAAACAGGCATCATCGACTAGTAACAAATGAGGCGTACTGACAACGAGGTTCCCTTTCTTTTTTCTGTAAACCAAATGACTTGTAAAGTGCATGTGCATAAACCATATTGTTAACCTGTGTCTTCGTGTCTAATTTCGTATACGAATATTGCATAGAGCGCTGTTCCATGCTGGTGGTGAACTTTTGAACTAATTTCTTTTCGATGGGTATGGACTTCCCATGCCCTCTTGTATAATATTACCAAGTATTATAGCTTTTGGTCCAGTAGTTTTTTTATGGCCATGTCAAAATGGAACTTTAATTATAAAGACCTTGTGTTTCAATTTGGTGGAAATCTGTAACATACTGGTTCGAGGGATTCCCTTGTGTGTTAACTGGAAAAAGAAACATCGGATGATTACAGATTCCCCAAACACTTCACGTAAGGCTTACATCAGGGCTGTCCAAGATTTCTGTCCGCGTGCAGCGCCCGTGCACATGGGTAATTTCCTTCCTTCCCTATTGCACATTACGTTGATCAGTTCCTTAAAGTAGACTTGCTAATTATCAATTTAACACTGTAAAAAAAATTAATAACGAGGCGGTTTATCATTTATTTCCTTCATTTTAATGTGACAATTATCTCGATATCAGGTAGAATTGTATTTTCTTTTTCCCGATAGGACACGATTGCATATTAAGCATTTACAATCTGTGAACAATGAAAAAAAAATTCTCCCACTCCAACTTAAATGTTGGTTCAGTTATTTTATGCTTTTTCGGAACGTGCGCCTTTTTATGCGAGACGAAAAACAAGCAAGTATCAGTAACAAAAGAAATAATGCCTCATTTAACGGAATCGCCCCCTAAAGTCTAGCAACACTGCATAAGAAAAAATATACCCACACCCCTCATGAGTTTTGGACCATCTCCTCGGCTTTGGCCGTGAGCTCTGCCCGCGAGCTTTTTATGTTGCACGCGGGCGACGGGCACGATTTGGACGGACCTGGCTTACATGCTAGCCACTTCGAAGTCCATATTGACTGTCAACAGAAGGACTTTTACAGGCGTTGGGCGCATTTTTAAATTTAAATTTTATTTTTATAAATAAATTTTTGCTGCTGTTTTATTTTTGTATTAGAAAATGGTTTACTTTATGTATAAATTTTTAATTTGTTTTATTCCATACAAAACTATTATTATTTTGAACCAATATAATTTTAATTAAACGTTAAAATAACTTATGTTAAAAATTAGTATGAGTTTACTTTTATTTGTAAAAATGGAAATAAATATTATATAAATGATCATGCCATTTATCAGGTCGTTGCATATCAACTGTCGGATTTCGAGGTGGGTTCCGCGCTTCAGCACGGTTTGCACGTTTAGTAGCAAGTACCCATAACAAAGTGGTACATTCCCAGAAATAAACCTATCAGCGAGCAGCTGCATGAAATTTGCATGTCTGCGATGATATTTAATAGCGTTTGAACCCAAGCAAAGATAGTCATGACTTCATACGAATTACGTGTGATAATGCATTACGAGTTCAGGTTGAATTACACTGCATCTAACGCCTCTCGAAACATCAATAAGTTATTCGGTGTACCCACCATAAACGAACGTACTGTCCAATGATGGATCCGAAAATTCCGGGCGAGAGTGACGGACCTGGCAAATGAGCCTCGCGGCAGACCGCCCAACGTGTTGAATGATGCTGATCTTAAGCAATGTGTGGAAGAAAACCCATCAAAAACTGTTCGGGACCTTGCAGGGAGTCATGCTGCATCAGCATCGACTGTCAGTAGAAACTTTAGGACCATTGGCAAGGTGAAAAACAGGACAAATAGGTCCCACCTGAACTTACGGAAAACCAAAAAAGAGCGTCGGTTGGAGATGTGTACAGAATTGCTTTTGCGCCATGAAGAAGCAGGGACTCTTGATCGCATTGTCACCCGCGACGAGGAATGGCTGTTATATAACAATAGGAAACGGTCAGCACACTGGCTGGATGCTGATGAACCCTCGCGATAGTTCCCTAAAACCTGTTGCATCCCAGGAAGCTCATGGTTACAGTTTGATGGAATATCCGTGGTGTAGTGCATTACAGCTTTCTGCAGCAGGAGGAGACGATCACCACTGCGACCTACTGTCGTGAACTGCATCGTATGACCTTGTGCTGCATGACCGCGCGTCCGCACGTTGCACGAATGACCGTGCAGACGCTACAGGCTCTGGGCTACAAGGTGCTTCCACACCCCCTTCCATACTCTCCGGACGTCTCCCCTACTGACTACCATCTTTTCCAGAGTCTGGTGTCATGTGTAAGAATTAGCAGAGGAATGTAATGCACAGTGGAAATGTAGACACGATGACATAAGGCGAGAATAAATTTATTACGATATTTTTTATGGTAAATAAATGGAAAGAAACCAAATAAACTAAGTAGATACATAAACTATATGCTTATAACCTAAGAATAAATAAATGCAAATAAATGGAACTAGGTTATTCATTAAATCAATGAAAATAAAGAGCACAGCAACTACAATCCGCAATCGTGTTCAATCATCAAAAATTAACAAGACTCACTCGTACACAAAATTCACACTTGAAGATTGATAATCGAAGAGCACATGTGAACAAAACCACCATGGACCGCTGAAATACGACAATCGATACAAATATATCAGGTTGTTGCAAAAGTTTTTCCCAGATTTTTATTCCAACACAAAAACGATTGAACTTGAATGACAGATTCAGCTCATGCAGATACCAGGCAATGGTTGAAAAGTGAACCTTGAACTGTTCCCTGCGAGTTCCCTTGTTGTTACATTGTGATCTTCATCAATTGCTTGGTGTAGATCACCATCTGATATCATGACTGGCCGACCAGAGAGGTGCATCTTGAAGAATGCTATCTCCGCGTCTGATCTAGCAATACTATTTTTCTATTGTATGTAAACTAACAGTATGATCACCTAAACGTTGGCAAATGTTTTGGTGACCTTGCGCAGCACTGATATTTCCAGAATACTCGTAGAAGATTATTGCTCGAATATGCTCACGTGAAAGGTCCATTTCAGACCGTTGATGGCACTCACAGATGTATAGTCAGAAAGTTGATTCTTGGATGTAATATAGCAAAGATATTCAGCAATCGAATGCAATAATTTCTTTGAAAACATATGAACACCCCCCTCGGAAAATGAGCCTTTCTTGGGCAAGGGTTCTGGAAACTCCCCTCGGAAACTTTTGCAACAACCTGATATATAGGTATATATGTATGCAATTATAGCACTGTAATTGAAGGTGACTAGGAGTAGATAACCCGTCGCTCTACGCGCATATTAATGAGGTGGGCGTGG
>JAHWFO010074394.1:0-19147 GCA_023313115.1 Rhysida immarginata | reverse complement strand
TCCTATTAGTATAATTTGCTTATTAGATAATTGAGCATCAAATAATATGGAAGAAAGTGCGGTACAAAAAGATGAGAAATACCCTGAAGGAGGGCGATATATTGTCATTAAAATATATTTATCGTTAATACTTAAGGTTAATATTTTGAGATCACTCGAGATATGAGTCATCTCAGGTATTATTGTGTAGTGTAAGGAGTTGAAAGTATAAATACAGATGCCCCCTCCACGTTTATCAGGACGATGGATGGAAGTTACGTTATAATTGTCGAGTGTAGGGACTTCAGCTGAGTTGCGAGTCCACGTTTCAGTAAGTATAATTAATTTAGGAATAAGTGTGGTACTAGATAAAGTTGTCAACAGAGCGGAAAAGTTTGCATTAAGGCTACGAATATTAACATAGAAAAGAGAAAGATAGTGATCAGCTGCTGTGACATGAAGCGAATTAATAAGAGAGTTTAAGTTAGTTAACGAGGTCGGAAGGCTGTAGGCCGCCATTAAAAAAATTATTGCTCTTCCCTTTATTTTTATTATGGGTTGTTACTATATTAGCTGAAACTAATCGTACTCCATTTGATTTTGCTGAAGGTGAATCTGAATTGGTCTCTGGATTTAATATTGAATATAGTGGTGGTGGCTTTGCTTTAATTTTTATAGCTGAATATGCTAGAATTTTAATAATAAGAATAATTATTAGACTTTTATTTTTTGGAGGTTACGATACATTTTTATTTTTTAAAATCACTTTATTTTCTTTTTAGTTTATTTTTATTCGAGGTCTATTGCCCCGTTTTCGTTATGATAAATTGATGTATCTAGCTTGGAAGTCTTTGTTACCTCTTTCTTTGAATTATTTATGTGTTATTTTTTGTTTTGTTTGATTTTACGAGATTTTTAGAGATATAAATCTCTTTTAAGTGTTTTCAAAACACAATTTAAAAATCAGGATATAATATTATCTCAGGTTGATGCTATTATAGGGGACAGAATATAGATTGAAAAATATAAAATTGTAAAAATTTGTCCAATTATAACGTATGGTATTTCTACTGGTCGGGCTCCAATTCATGTTAAAATAAACACTGATGCCACAAAAACTCAGAATATACATTTTAACGCTGGGTTAAATGCTGTTGATTTCATTTTAGGGTTTATAGATAGTGGTAAAATTATTAGAATTAAAATTGATATGACTAACGCAATTACCCCGCCTAATTTATTTGGTATTGATCGTAAAATGGCGTAGGCAAATAGAAAATACCATTCTGGTTGGATGTGAACAGGGGTTACAAGTGGGTTTGCTGGGTTGAAATTTTCGGGGTCTCCTAATATATTTGGATTTAATATTGCTACTATTAGTAATAAATATAGGGTGATTGCAACTCCGAAGATATCCTTTAATGAAAAAAATGGGTGAAAAGGTCTTTTATCTAAATTTGATTTTAGGCCTGTAGGGTTGTTAGATCCTGTTTGGTGAAGAAATAATAAATGTAAAATTACTAATGCTGCAATTACAAATGGGAATAGGAAATGAAAAGTGAAAAATCGTGTTAAGGTAGGATTATCTACAGCAAATCCACCTCATATTCATTGTACTAAAAACGTACCCAAGTAAGGTACTGCTGATAGAAGATTAGTAATAACTGTTGCACCTCAAAATGATATTTGCCCTCATGGTAGCACATAACCTACGAATGCTGTTAATATAGTCACTAGTAAAATAATTACACCAATATTTCAAGTTTCCATGAGAATAAATGAGTTGAAGTAGATTCCTCGGCTTACATGTATATAAAGGCAAATAAAAAATAAAGATGCTCCATTGGCGTGTAAATTTCGTAATAACCAACCATAATTTACATCTCGTGAGATGTGAACTACTCTATGAAATGCTAATCTTGTATCTGCTGTAAAGTGCATTGCAAGAAATAATCCGGTTATGATTTGTAGAATTAAACATAATCCTAGGAGTGATCCGAACCCTCATATATATGTGATATTAGATGGAGAGGGTAGATCAACTAATGAATTGTTTACAATTTTAGATAAAGGATGTGTTTTTCGTAATGATTTTTTCATAAATTTTTTGTTGTAGTGGTCCTATTTTATAATTTGTGATGTATGTAATAATGAATAATGCAAGTAATAAATAAGCTAATAATAGTATGTTTAATTTAAAATTTTGCTGATATAAAGAGTTTATAGTGTTTATTACTGGGCTTAATGTGTTTTTTTTGAAGAATTGAGTGTCATCAACCAATAAAGAATGATTGAAGTTGGAATCACTATTGGTAAAATTTTTATTATATTAAATGTCTCATTTGAGGCTAAAGATGAAATATACGAAAATAAAATTAATATCCCTCCTAAAAAAATAAGAATCAGGATATAACCAAATCAAAAGTATTCTTTTAAATAATTTGTAGATGATGCTCTTCAAATTGTCTGTATAATAATTATTATAATCATAGACACAGGATTTTCTAATATAACTATGTTTGTGATAGTTAAAGTTGCTAAAATTATTAATACAGTGAAGATTTCAAGAAGTAGTTTAATCAAAATATTAACATTGGAAGTTAAAGTTATCATTTTCTTGATTAATAAATAAATCTTAAGTTTACAAAACTTATGTTTTAATTAAACTATTAGTAATTTATGGATTTTTATTTTGTAGGAGTTATATTTATTATTTTAGGTGGTTGAATTTTTATATCTAAATATAAACATATATTAATTATATTACTTAGTTTGGAGATTATAATATTAGGTCTTTATTCTTTATTATATTTAACATTCCTAAGACGTTTGGAAGAAGGAATAGTATTGATAATTTTTTTAGGTTTTTCAGTATGTGAGGGAAGAGTTGGCTTAGGTTTATTAGTAATATTTGTTCGTTCTTATGGCAGTGATTTTTTTAGAAATTTTTCTTCCTTATGATGTTAATTATGTCTATGTTAGGTTTAATACTAATCAGATTTATTGTTGATTGATCTATTGTCTTTTGTTTTTTAATATTTCTCACTTTTGTATTATTTTTGATAGGTTATTCTGAGTTATCTATTGGGGAAGCAGATTTTATTTCTCTTTTGATAGACTAAGATGAAGATTAACAATTCTTAGAGTTTGAATTACATCTTTGATGCTTTTGGCTAGTTATAGGGCTTTAAATAGATTAAAAAGTATTTTTTTTATTAACATAGTTGTTCTATTATGCTTATTTTTATGTTTAACTTTTATGATTCTTGATTATATTTATTTTTATATTTTTTTTGAAGGATCTTTGATCCCTATTTTTTTGTTGGTAATGGGTTGAGGATACCAACCTGAACGTCTCCAAGCTGGGTTATATTTATTATTTTACACTTTATTTGGCTCCCTTCCTCTATTAATTTCTTATATATGTATATTTGGTTGAGAAGGAAGATGTTTTTATGGTGTTTATTTTTTATGCAATTATGACAATATAATTTTATTAGTTGGTTTGGTTTTTGGATTTTTAATTAAGATGCCAATATTTACTGTTCATTTGTGACTTCCTAAGGCTCATGTTGAAGCTCCTATTTCTGGTTCTATGATTTTAGCTGGAGTATTACTAAAATTAGGTGGTTATGGTATATTACGAGTTTTATATATTTTGAAAACTACTTAAATGAAGTTTAATGTAATTTTTATTAGATTAAGTCTTTTAAGATTTTCTTTTGTTAGATTAATTTGCATACGTCAGTCTGATTTAAAATCTTTGATTGCATATTCTTCTGTAGCTCATATGAGTTTAGTAATTTCTGGGTTGATAATTTTTAATGATTGAGGTGTTCGTGGCTCTTTAGCACTAATATTAGGCCATGGTCTTTGCTCATCTGGTTTATTCTGTCTAGCAAATGTAATATATGAACGTTTAAGAAGTCGTAGAATGCTAATTAATAAGGGTCTTTTAATTATATTTCCTGGCATGTGTTTATGGTGATTTATGCTAAGAGTTTGTAATATAGCAGCTCCTCCCAGTATAAATTTATTAGGGGAAATTAGATTAATAGTTAGAATTGTAGGCTGATTAGGCCATATGTCTATTTTACTTTTTTTTAGGTTCTTTTTTAAGTGGATGTTACACTATTTATATATATTCTTTAACCCAACATGGTAAAGGTCTTATTTTTAATCCCATAAATAATTGTGATTCTCGTGAATACTTATTAATATTTTATCATTGAGTTCCTCTTAATTTTTTTGTGTTAAAATTTGATGTATTTTTTTGTTTATTTTATTGAATTAGTTTATTAAAATATTAATTTGTGGAGTTAGAGTATGATTTTTATTAAAAAGGATTATTGTATTATTTATAGTTATTATCTGATAATTTTATCTATCTTTGTTTTATTTTTGGCTTATATAGTTTAAGTACCGGAGTTGGGTATTATTTAGATGGAACTTTATTGTTTTATTTGTCTAGTGAATTTTATATATCTTTTGTTTTTGATTGAATATCAATGATGTTTAGTTCTTTTGTATTGTTTATTTCTTCTTGTGTTATATATTATAGAACAGATTACATGCATAATGACACAACTAAAAATCGATTTGCTATTTTGGTTTTTTTTATTTGTTGTTTCTATATTATTAGTAATTAACAGCTATAGATTGGTATGTTTATTGTTAGGTTGAGATGGGTTAGGGTTAGTTTCTTATTGTTTAGTAATTTATTATCATAATATTCGTTCTTATAATGCTGGAATAATCACTATTTTATTTAACCGAATTGGTGATGCTACTTTATTGTTAGCTATTTCTTGATTAATGATAAGATCAAATTGAAGTTATATTATATTTTACTCTTGAGGGTTAGATAATAAGTGAATAATTTTCTTATGTTTAGTGGCAGCTTGTACTAAGAGAGCTCAAATTCCTTTTTCTGCTTGATTACCTGCTGCTATGGCTGTACCCACGCCTGTATCTGCATTAGTTCATTCTTCTACTTTAGTGACTGCAGGTGTATATTTATTAATTCGTTTTGGGGATTTTGGATTAAATTACAATAATATTTATAGTATATTATGCTTATTATCTTTATTAACTATATTTATAGCTGGTATTGGGGTTAATTTTGAATTTGATTTAAAAAAAATTATTGCTTTATCTACCTTAAGTCAGTTGGGGTTGATGATGTTTATTTTATCTGTAGGTTTTGTAAAATTGGCTTTTTTTCATCTTTTAACTCATGCGATGTTTAAAGCTTTGTTATTTTTATGTGCTGGTTCTTTTATCCACACTATATTGGACAATCAGGATATTCGAATAATGGGTGGTTTAATTTATTATTCTCCTGTTATTAGAACTAGACTTGCAGAAATTTTTTTATCTTTATAATTTTATTAATTTCAATTGGTCTTACTTCTTGTTATTCTATCCGATTAGGTTATTATTCTTTGTGAAAAAATATCAATTGAAGGCCTGATGTTCAGGCTTCTGATGGATCAAGATTAATACTTAAGCCTGTTTTAATATTAACTACTATACCTGTTTTTTGTGGTAGTTTTATAATGTGATTATTATTTCCCTGACCTTATGTTTTAATTTTGGACCCATCCTTAAAATTATCAACTATTATAAGAGTATTATTTCGAATTTGGCTTGGTTTAATTATTTCTTGAGGTAAGTCTTTTAATGATAGAGAGTATGCTGATTTTTTTATATCTATGTGGTTTTTAAGAAGATTGAGTGGCCAATTTGTGTCAAATAGTGTTTTAAAACTTGGTGACTATATTACTAATCATTGTGATAAGGGTTGATTAGAATATTATGGGGGTTATGGAATATATAGTAATTTTATACTGTTAAGTTCTTTAAACCAATGATGACAAAATAATTCTTTTAGGGTTTATTTGTTTTTTTTACTAGCTTGGATTTTTATATTTGTTATTGTTTGTGAATATAGCTTATTAAGAGTATAATTTTGAAGAGATTAGGGTGTATATTCTAATAGCCTAGGCTTTTTAACATTGAAGATGTTATGTGAATATTTTACACTATAGAAATGACCAGTAAGATGATAGTATCAACTAATTTAAAGTTAGCAGCTTTATTTAATCATCTATAAGAAGCAAACTTCATACGTTTATTAACAGTAAACTACCTATTAGGTTATTATGAATGGATAAAATCTTCTTTCAAGTCGAAATTGAACACATAAATATGATTCAGTTTGCCAATTTTTGATTGCAATTCAAATTTTATAATTTAAATATAATCCTAATTAGTTCAATCTAAGGCTCCTATCTTTCATTCATAATATAAGCCTAGTAATAGTAAAGTAATGAATAATATTGACATATAAAATGTTAATGTTATATTTGAAAATGAAAATAAAATTGGAATTGGTATTAGTAGGGTAATTTCTACGTCAAACACTAAGAAAATAATAGCAATCATAAAAAACCGTAATGAAAATGGTAGTCGAGCTGTTTTATAAGGATCAAACCCACATTCGAAGGGTGATGATTTTTCTCGATCTTTTAGTCTCTTTTTTGATAAAATTGAAGATAAAATTATCAAAATAATTGAGATTAAATAAGTAATTGTAATTAATGTAGTAATTGTAAATATAATTAAATCTTTTTGGTTGGAAGCCAAATGTACAATAAATACTAAAAAGGTAACCTCCTCATCAATAAATTGAAGTGAATAAAAATAATCAAACTACATCTACAAAGTGTCAGTATCATGCTGCTGCTTCAAATCCGAAATGGTGTTTAGGCGAAAAATGTAGCGCTAATAACCGTGCAAAGCATGCGGTTAGGAATAATGTTCCAATGATTACATGTATACTGTGAAATCCTGTTGCTATAAAAAATGTTGAACCAAATGCTGAGTCTGAAATAGTAAAAGATGCTTCTTTATACTCAAAGGCTTGTAGGGCTGTAAAATATACACCTAATATAACTGTAATTAAGAGAGCTTGCTTAGCTTGGGTATAATTTGCTTCTATTAATCTATGATGTGCTCAAGTTACCGATACTCCTGATGATAATAAAATGGCTGTATTTAAGAGTGGAATTTGAAATGGGTTAAATGGAGTTACTCCTGCAGGGGGTCAAGTTGATCCAATTTCTATTGTTGGTGATAGGCTTCTGTGAAAAAATGCCCAAAAAAAAGAAACAAAAAAAAAGAACTTCAGAAGTAATAAATAAAACTATTCCTCAACGCAATCCTGTAACTACTAAATTTGTATGATGTCCCTGAAATGTACCTTCTCGTGAAACATCTCGCCATCATTGAATTATTGTAATGATTAAGATTATGTTTCCTAAAAATAATATTATAGGTGAGGCCTTGTAGAATATATAAACTATACCGTAGGTTGAAATAAGTGCACCTATTGCTCTTGCAACTGGTCAAGGTCTTTGATCTACAACGTGAAAGGGATGATTTGTCATAGGTTACTTCTCTTGAATAGAGTACAGATAAAATTGTGAATACATATGATTGAATAATAGCTACTGCTGTTTCTAATAGTAATAGTAAAATTTGAGATGAGATTAACAAGATTAGAATCAATCTTTGCAGGTTAGGTCCTTGATTCCCTAATAATGTTAGTAGAAGGTGTCCTGCAATTATATTTGCTGCTAATCGAATTGATAATGTGATTGGGCGGATAATATTACTAATAGTTTCAATCAGAACCATAAATGGTATTAAATATGAAGGTGTACCCTGGGGAACTAAATGTGCAATATATATGATTACATTTAATAATTCATCCAAATAATATGAAAGAGATTCACAATGGAAGAGCTATTGTTAAAGTTAACAGTATATGTGCTGTACTAGTAAATGTATATGAAGTTAATCCTATCAGATTGTTAATTATGATGAATATTATAATTGACACAAATATTACAGTAGGAATTTTAGATTTTAGATGTGTTTTTATTTCTGCTCTTAGAGTTCCAAACAAATTATGAAATATAATAGAAATACGAGAGGGAGTGTTTCAATAATTAACAATAAAAATAAATAAGAACAATAATGATCTTATTCAGTTTAATTTTATATTAAAAAGAGAGGATGTAGGATCAAATACAGAAAATAAATTAGTTATCATTTTAAATTTATATTAGAAATTTCAATGTTTTCCTGTTTTTTAGGAATATTATTGGTTATTGAAGGATAAATAATGACTATAATAATTATAATTAGCAGTATAAATAATAAATATATTATTATTCAGGATATTGGAGCTATTTGAGGTATATACTATTGTTACTTTAATTTGACATATTAATATTATATTTTAACTAATTTCGTTCATAGAAGTAAAATACTATATAATGGTTTAAGAGACCATAGCTTAAATTTCAGCCATCTATTGACATATTTTTTATCCAGCTTAAAAAAGTGTTTAAAGTTACTCTTTCCAATGTGATAGGTATAAATCTGTGATTAGCTCCACAAATTTCTGAGCATAGGCCAGGTCGATTAACGTAAAAAGATATTTGATTTAGGCGTCCTGGTACAGCATCTGCCTTTACCCCTAGTGCTGGTACGGTTCATGAGTGAATAACATCTGCTGCTGTAATTAAAATTCGAATTTGGGTATTTATCGGAACGACTGTTCGGTTATCTACATCTAATAACCGAAATGTATTTAATGGTATTTCTGATTGATTAATCATATATGAATCAAATTGTACGTCTGAAAAATCTGAATATTCATAAGATCAATATCATTGATGTCCAATTGTTTTAATTGTTATATTAGGTCTACTTACTTCATCAATTAGATATAGAAGACGTAGGGATGGTGGTGCAATGAAAATTAATGTAATAGGTGGTAAAATTGTTCATACCGTTTCAATTTCTTGACTTTCGTATATAAATCGATTTGGAAATGAACTAAATAGGAGTGATGTTATTATATATAATACCAACACTGTAATAAGAATAATACTAATTATTGTATGATCATGGAAGAAAATTAATTGTTCTATAAGAGGTGATGCACTATCTTGAAATAAAATATGATTTCATGTTGCCATTAATTTTGTATGTATGGCCAGCTGGTGGAAGATTATGATTTCATTCTACTGATGATGGAAGATTTAATGAAAACACTAATTTTCGGTGAGAGGCTAATGCTTCTCATAAAATAAAGATTAATATTAAAACAGCAACAAATGAAATTGTTGATCCGATTGATGAAATGATATTTCATGTTGTATATGCATCTGGATAGTCAGAATAACGTCGTAGTATTCCTCTTAATCCTAGAAAATGTTGAGGGAAGAATGTTAAATTTACTCCTAAGAATATAGTGAAAAATTGGATTTTTAATATTTTTTTATTTATTGTTACTCCTAAAAATAATGGGAATCAGTGAATAATTCCTGCCAAAATAGCGAATACGGCTCCTATTGATAATACATAGTGGAAATGTGCTACTACATAATAAGTATCGTGTAGCATAATGTCGATTGAGGAGTTAGCTAGAATAATTCCTGTTAATCCTCCTACGGTAAATAAAAAAACAAATCCTAAAACTCAAAAGTAGAGTTGCTTCGAATGCTAGTTGAGCACCATGTAATGTTGCTAGTCAGCTGAAGATTTTGATACCTGTAGGGACTGCAATGATTATTGTTGCTGCTGTAAAATACGCCCGAGTATCAACGTCTATTCCTACTGTAAATATATGATGAGCTCGCACAACAAATCCTAAAATTCCAATTGCAGCTATTGCATAAATCATTCCTAAGGTTCCAAATGGCTCCTTTTTACCAGATTGTTGTCTAATGATATGTGAAACCATACCAAATCCTGGTAGAATTAGAATATAAACTTCTGGATGACCAAAAAATCAAAATAAATGTTGATATAAAATAGGATCACCTCCTCCTGCTGGATCAAAAAATCTTGTATTAAAATTTCGATCTGTTAAAAGTATTGTAATAGCTCCAGCTAAAGCTGGTAATGATAATAAAAGAAGGATAGGTGTAATTTTTACAGCTCATACAAATAAAGGAATACGTTCTATTACTATACCTGCTGTACGTATATTAATTACAGTAGTAATAAAATTAATTGCTCCAAGAATTGAAGAAGCTCCTGCTAAATGAAGAGAGAAAATAGTTATATCTACTGAAGGTCCAGCGTGTGAAATATTACTTGCTAGAGGAGGATATACTGTTCATCATGTACCTGCTCCAGCTTCTACAGCTGCTGAACTTAAAAGTAACATAAGTGACGGAGGTAATAATCAAAAGCTTAGGTTATTTATGCGTGGAAATGCTATGTCTGGGGCACCAAGTATTAACGGTAATAGTCAATTTCCAAATCCTCCTATCATAATAGGTATAACTATGAAGAAAATTATAATAAAAGCGTGAGCAGTAACTACTACATTATACGTTTGGTCATCTCCAATCAATCTTCCTGGTTGTCTGAGTTCTAACCGAATTAATAATCTTAATCCTGTCCCGACTATTGAGGATCAGGCCCCAAAAATTAAATATATAGTTCCAATATCTTTATGATTTGTGGAAAATAATCATCGCGGTAAGAAAGTTTTTAAATGTTAGATTGTAAATCTAAAGTGGAATAATTTCTCTGGTTCTTCATTTTTTGGAATATTAAATTGCAAATTTAAAGGTAAATAGAACTTAAATAATAATTTTAGCTTTGAAGGCTATTAGTTTTAATTAACTTAAAGTGTTACATTAACATTAATATGAAGGGTATTCCTAAAACTGAAAGGGTTAAAAGGATAATTCTTGTTTTATTATCTTTATCAGAATTATATAATGCTGGAGATTCTGTAAGTATAAATGAATAATATGACACTCGTAAATAGTAATATAGTGTGATTAGTGATGCTACAATTAAAAATGTTGTTGTAATAATATAATTTGATTTTGCTAATACTAGGATTACTTGTCATTTTGGCAGAAATCCAAGTATTGGAGGTAATCCTCCTAAGGATATCAAATTTAAAAATAATAAGAAATCTGTTATTTTATTTTTTGCTGAAGTTAGTAATTGAGGTGTGTACATAATTTTATTAATTCCTAAATATATAACAATTGTAAATGAAATTAAAATATAAATTATAAAGTACAAAACAAATACTTGTTCATCAGTTATTATTGCTGCTATTATCCATCCTATATGTCCGATAGATGAATATGCTATTAATTTTCGTAATCTTGTTTGATTATAACCTCCTACTGAACCAATAAAAGCTGACAATAGCATAGGCCCTATTAATAATTTATCAGCTATGTTTAAAATCAAAAATAATGGTGCGATTTTTTGTCAGGTAATCAGAATTAAGCAGTTAATTCAATTTGAATTGTCTATAATTGATGGTAACCAAAAATGAAGAGGGGCAGCTCCTAACTTTATCAAAAGTGCCGCTAACAAAATAATTTGTGATAAATTTAAATATGATCATATGTAAGGTATCGAAGATATTAACACTCCTATTAGCAATATTGATGATGCTAGGGCTTGGGTTATAAAATATTTTATTGGGTGTATCACTCTTAGAATTAAAAGCCAAAATAGGAATTATAGATATTAAATTTAATTCTAAGCCTATCCAAATTGTAAATCATATAGAAGATGTAACAGCGACTAGTGTCCCTGCGATAAGAGTGATAGTAAATGTTAATATGATAAGTATCTCAGAAGGAATGAACCTATGAGTGGGGTATGAACCCAATAGCTTTAAAATTAGCTTATCTTAGTAAGATATATTGTACGGGGCACGCAAGATTTTGAATCCTGAGGATTAGTTCGATTCTAAATATTTTAACAAAAGTATAAAATACATAAATTATTTTATCGAAATAATCCTTTTATCAGGCATTTTGTTTTTCCAAAAGTTTCAATATATGAAAGTTTGAATGTAATCAATTTTTACAATCTCGATTAAATTATCTGATTCCAAATAATTAATGACTTATATTTATATTAAACGTTTATCCCGGTCGAAATACAAGTAGTATGCGGGAATTAGAAGTTTATTCTCAATCTGTAAATACTTACAAGACGGTACGACACATTGACATTTGACAATATTAAGACATGGATTCGAGCATAAGTGTATATTTAAAAATGAAATTACGCCAACTATACGTGACGGGAGGGCTCACGCCCTTCGGTGGCACATCGTGTCATGTTAGTCATATGATCAATAGGACTCCGGGAGGAGTCCCCCCAAAGCTCAAAGGGCCTCTGTCCTATAAGAAACCAGATAGCGACCTCAGGCGATATTTTTGTACTAGTCATCGGGTATATGTGACAAAGTCCTTTCCTTGCCATGAAGGGTAACTGTCCTCCGTGGTCTTATTCAGTATGAGTGCGCATTTAATGATCGAACTTAAGATGACCCAAGTGAGGAAATTGCTATTAAGTAGCCCAGGAATGCAATTAAACTTAGGATCATTAATGGCACCTGCTAAAATGACTCATGTTTCATAATATCATACACATTTAAATTAGAATTAAAATACCAATCTTATTTTAATTTACAGTATAACCCTTTAGGATTACGAAGGCGTCTTAAAAAAAAAAATGAAATGAGTAATTACTGGGGGGCGTTATTCCGATTTTTTTATCGGTTATTTCAAATTTATTCTTATAGTAGTTTTTTTATTTTACCACATTTTATGTTATTTTTATAATGTAAAATTTATTGTAAATTTTACCTTATATATATGTAATTACATATATGATGCTCTTATTGAAAGTTTGACTCTGGCTTAATTTATAGTTGTAAAGTGGAAGCGCATTTAGGTTTTTTGAATAGTTAATTTTTACAGTGTTCAGTTCTAAGGTGTCATTGAGGCATGATTTTGGCAAACTTTGCTAGGGCGGTCTTATGTTGTGCCAGCAGCCGCGGTTATACTTCATGCTCAAATTAGAATATTTAAAGGGCAGTTATGTTGTTGTGAAAGTTGTTCTGGTAGTTTATGGTGAAATATTTAGCTTCTGTTGATTTTTTTTTCATGAACCTGCGATAGAAGGTTATAAACCAGGATTAGATACCCTGTTATTCCTTCTGTAAATAATCCCTTTTAGTAATATTAGAGTTCTTAAAATAAAAAGAGTTTGGCGGTATTATAGACATATTAGAGGAACCTGTATCTTAATCGACAGTCCACGAGTATCTTTCCTTAATTTGTAAATCAACTTGTATACCGTTGTCTTCAGCTTGCGTTAGAAGGCGCTTTCTTTATATATATTAATTTGTGAAGTCAAATCAAGGTATAGTTATTATTAAGGTTGGGATAAAGCTAGAGATCTCTACCGAGCGTGCACTCGCGAAGCGATCCTCATCGGAATGCAAAAGGTCTGGGGCACTCGGTGGGCTTGATGCGTCGTTTGTGGACATCGAGCTGTTGAAGCTTGTCGTGGCTAGCATGCTGAGGTCAACGTCCTTCACCGTTGAAAGGTGAGCCTGGATCGGGACGTCATTCGATATGCCTGTCGAGTCTATAGCGATGTTGACCTCGGAGGCTGATGAGCAGACAGTGGCGTTGTCAGGGCTCATCGTCGCGGCAGAATGTAAGCAATCGTTCCCTCTCAAAAAGTTTGCCTGGGCAGGTACGTGTCTGTTGTCCAGCAATACGGACTCACTCTGTCCTTTCTATTCCTCTGGGATAGTCGAAATTCTCTTGGAATGTCGTTCCGCTAAGCGTGACGGCAGGTTCCCTGGGCCAGAGATTGAATTCTTTTTGAATTTTGCCAGTTTGAAACTCTCACGCTTGAGACACACGTTCTTCGCTCTTTTGAAACAACTCCCGTATCTCCCTCTTTCGTTTCTTTTCCTCTGGCTAGTGGGAAAAACCTTATTCACGGAAACTTGACGAAAGTCTTTTCTCTGTTTCTCTTCTAGGCTTTCCTTTCCTTTTCACCAATTGCCCGTTTGGTTCTATTCCTGTGCCCATTTCCTCGTCCTTTCTGTCTGTTTCCAAAAAACTCTCTGTCACTTCATTTTCTCTTTCCCTTGCGCATCCACCTCCTCCACCAATCTGCGGCTTGGTTCTTTCCTTCTCTCTCTCGCGCATCTTTTATTTCCCTCTCGGGGTGGCAGGGGACTCGATTTCTTCTTTATCGCATATTTTTTTCTCTTGCTTCTTCTTCTCTTGTTCTTGAGTTAGATCGTCTACGTTATCTCTTTTATTTTTTTTCTCAATTCGACGATCTGTCACCATCCCCGCCGCAAACCCACAACGAGAATTACCATTCTTCGTTTGCGGCCTTTCCTTGGGGGATCTTTTTCTTTCTTGCTGTTAGGTATATTATTTCGTTGAAGTTCATCTGCTTTTGTTTTTAGAATTTGGAGACCAGCTGCTGGCATCCATGGAGATTTTTTCCCGGTTCCTATGTTGGTACCTTATAGCCGGCCCATTTTACTAAAAATCTTCTGTTGGGGCTTTGCCTTCTACGTCCAACAGCTTTTCTACTCGATAAATATTGCTGAACTCCTTATCTTTAATGGGTCCCGGCGGGTCCCTTTTTTTCCTGTCGAAGAACTTTCGCAAGAATGATACGTGAAATACCCTCGTTTTTACCTTTTACCGCGATGGTATTCTCAATCTCATGGTTACCTCATTTATTACCCGCTCTACCCTGAAAGGTACCGTGAATTGGGGTAAAGCTTTCTTCCAATTCTCCCTCTTTGTCTTAATTTCCTATGGGCAGCTACCAAAACTTTATTCCCTTTCTTAATCTACCATGGTGTATGCTTTCTGTTGTGAAACTTTTTATATTTTTGGTTTGCTGACTTAATATTCCGCTGAGCTGTTGCAGAAGTTTTTTTTAAATTTGCTCTGGAATCCATGATTCGACTCTCCTTATGTGACCGTCTCTTTTCGTATGTGCGGTAGCCAAAATTCCAGTCCCAAATCCATAAGAAACGCAGAACATTTGATAGCCTCAGCTACTGTAGAATTCAGGACTGTTTCCATGAAAGTCAGATACTTATCCCAGTCGTTACGATCAGCTTTTACGTAATTACGAACAATCTGTATTACGGACTGGTTTGTTCGTTCCAACTGTCCATCTGTCTGCGGATGGTAGGCGCTCGAATATATATGTTCTATCTTGAGTAATTTAAATATTTCCTGCCACACCTGAGATGTGATCCTGCCATCTTGATGCGAAATAATTATAGCAGGTAACCCGTGAATCTTGAATATCTAGTCGATTAACAGCTTGGCAGTGCCTTCTGCAGAGATCTTAGTTGTACATGGTATTAACCATAGCCTAATAATACCAAATCTGTACACTCCCGTTGAATCCCATAGTAAAAAAACGTGCCGTTTTTTAGTCCGTTTTCTGCTGATCGTACAAGCAGCGAACCTAACTGATGGCCCCGGAACTTACTGCCAACATAGGCATCGTTATGACGTCAAAATTCTCCAACCAATGGGAAAACGCTTTGTCAGTTGGCTATGGTTCGCTTCGAGTGGTCGTAAGCGATCCGAGATATTTATTTTTTCTGCGTTAATATTTTGTTTAACGGCAAAATATTTCAACTTTCGAAAAAGAATTAGTTTATAGCTTGCTTATATGTAAGAAACAAAAAGAAGAAGCCGTAATATATTGTGATTGGAAGGTTAAAACGAAGTGTCTTGAAAAACACCCGCAATCTAAATCAAACGTGATTGTGCGGCCGTCTGCTAGGTGGCTGGGCATGTTCAGATGGAAATCAGGAAATAAGGAAACCCCGGAGTGTACAGACTTCGTATTATTAGGCTATGGTATTGACCTTACTCGTTTTGTCAGTTTATCTCTGATGGTTAGCAGGGCATCGTACCCAGTCTTAGTGGCAGGTAAGGATAGGAGAAAATCTAGCGTGATGACCTCCCAGATTTCAGTGGGAACTGCTAACGGATTTAAATGTCCGAATGGGGGTGTGCATAACGCTTTATTGTTTTGGCACACCTTACATGTCCTTACATAGTCACTGATGTCCTTTCACATCTTTCCCCAATTATAGCTTCTGGATACGTTATATAAGGTTTTTTAAAAGTCTAAGTGCCCCCCAATTGGGATGTCGTGGGCTTCTATCAGAATCGTATTTATAATATTTTTATCACGGGGAATTACCAACTGCCTTCTTTCTCTGCTAACTTTATAAAGTAGGCCCTTCTCTTCTTTAAAGTACGGAGGTGTTTTTTCCAACCATTTCCTGCAATCCGCGTCTTTTTTCATAGCTGCAGCAATTTTGCGCAAACCATGGCTCCAACTGTCTCTCTTCCTTCTCCATTTCGGTGGCCATGATTTCTTTCAATTCATCCTCTTGCTCGACTGCGGCATTGCACCCGGATTCTAATTTATCTTCAATACAATTCATGGCTTCTTTTAAATTGTGAAACCTTTGCTTGTCAGCCAATTCCTGCAATTCCGCATTGAAATTCTGTAGAAACGACTTAATTTTGTCTTTCTCTTCCCAGTCTGGAATGCTGTTAGCCAGTACCTTAATAATACTGTTATATTCCTTCACTGGCTTCAACCCTTTTTCATTAAACTTTTGACCCTTTAACCATTCTTTTAGATCCTGACTCATATTGAATAATTTTTACTTTTTACTGACCACCACCGTTGTTTTCTGCTTCTTAATTCTCCTTTTGTGAATCCTTTATTAGCACTTCACGCTCTCACTCTCCTTCAATGTTCGGTTCTGAAATGAGCCTGGTACATGCGAAAAGAAAAATTCGTTCATTAGCAGAGTACGTGAAGCATTTATAAATATTATCTTTTTTTACTGTTGTCCGTGGCATAGCACTGCTTGCTTACCAAGCACCTCCCCTCTCTTTCACGACTTTAATTTAAATAAAATAAACTTTGGCAATTGTTTCCTTATATATAGATTCGTAAGGAAAAAAACCATACTACGATTTGCTTGTTACGACATCTGTTGACATTATATTTTTGCTGCAACCAGTTGTTGTTTTTTCCTGTGGGAGTGAGACCTTTTCCCGCAGAAAAAAGTATCCTATATGTCGACTGAGGTACTAAATAACATTCACAGCAAATTTCAACCTTTAACATATAAATAGAGATACAGACAAACAGACAAAAATCCTAAAATTATTATTTAGACTTCTGTATCATTTATAACCACACAAAAATTCTAAAAACTGTTGTTTGAGCTTCGGTATCGTTTATAATTCACGTAGCAATCACCTTTTCTCAAAAAAATTTAATGTAAATTTTTCGCATCGCTACTATTTTAATATGGGTAATTATGTAGATAACGGCCTCCACCCCAACTTGCGTTTTTTCCTACCTTGCGTTGTTTTTTAACATACATCTTGGGTTGCTTAGTGTTTCGGGGGGGGGGGGGGGGTGGACGAAAAATTTAATTTTTATTTATGGTGGGAACGGCTTTTTTCCCCCCTCCCGAAAGCGATCTCTGCTAAATTTAATGGCGACGACTTCCATCTTCCTAGAGTCACTTGCTTATAAAACTAGCGGCTAATTCTCGAATTCCTCCCACCAATCAGAAACGTGAAAAGAAAAAAAGGTTTCAGTTTCAGATTTCCACTTCAATTTCAGAATAACGTCGAAGAGCCAACATGGTGAACTCGCTTCGCATCGTAGAGAAATGCTACATGTTCAGCACTTTTATCTTCGCATCGAGCAGCTAATATGAGATAGGATGAATGACGCCAACAATCTGCAATTCAAGAAACTCCACATTTCTATTAAATATACTAGATCACATGCGTGATGCTTTTCGATGCCTCCACCCCCTTCCCTCACCCTCTTCAGGCATTTTTACTCCTTCTGCTCTGATCGCGTCGCTGTTTTTTAGTTTATTTCATGTAATTTTATCGCCGATTTTATAATTAGTGCTACAAACTTGGAAAAATTGCAGTACAAGTAATAAAACTACTGTAATAATAATGGCTTCGAACAAAATATTAATAATAACTAAACATAATCAATGTCCATAATAATCTATCTATATATATAAAGAAGGATGTTTGTGGGTCTGTCTGTGGGTCTGTCTGTCTGTGGGTCTGTTTTTTATACAAATCTACAGTTTTAGTCAGATCTTGATAAAATTTCGCATACATGACCTTCAAAGCATGAGGAAGGTCACTGTCTACCTCAGATTTCGGAAAAATAATAAATATCGATAAAAAATCGATATTCATGGTTATGGCAAAACATTTTAATGAGAAACTAGAAGAAGTACCCGGCGTTGCCCGGGATTATTACACTTGGGATGTAAACAGAACAATCTCAAAAATTAAAATAAATTTTGCAATATCTTAAAAATAAACACATGAAAATGCTTAGAATTAATACAGTAAAAATTCTTAATGAAAATTCGAAAAAAATCTTTTTAAAGGCTCAAAATGGATGGACTGCTCCAATAATTTCTTACTCAGATAATCTTACTTCAGATCTACACTTGATGTTGTTGCAATTTCCACTCTTCTCTCGCTGTGTTGAAGCAAAATTTGGCCTTTCATCACTTTGGGTAGTCTAGCGGTCGCCAATTCTTCTATTTACTTGCTTCCCATTTGCTCAATACAGCACGGAGCTAAAGGTTTGCTTTCTCTGTCGTCTTTCCACTCTTTCTCAATAGTCTGCTAACTCTTCATTATCTCCAGCTACTGATCATTTTTAAAGATTTTCAAGAAATTGTTAAGTACTAAGAACTCTCTTTTCTAAGAAAAACCTGAATAACAGGAATTCTATGCATTGTTATAAATTGAAACTTATCCATATTGCATCATCATTTTATGTTCATTGTTATAATTCTTGGAAAGGATTGCTTTATCATTGCATCATCATTTTGAGCTCATTGTTATTGGTGAATTGCGTGTTGAAACCATTGTTGATACCTATTGTTGCACAAACATTTATTTGCATTGTTGGTCATGAGATATATATTGTTGGTCCGTGCAGAGTGTTTGTGAATTGCGTGTTGATACCATTGTTGCAAAAACTTTGTCTTGCATTGTTGGTCATGCGATATTTCTCATTAATATGCCCTGCCATAACCATGAATATCGATTTTTTATCAATAATTATTATTTTTTCGAAATCTGAAGTAGACAGTGACCTTCCTCATGCTTTGAAGGTCATGTATGCGAAATTTCATCAAGATCGGAATAAAACTGTAGATTTG